>JAQIXX010005511.1:0-13859 GCA_034700605.1 Willowsia nigromaculata | reverse complement strand
AAGGCATTATGAGAATTAGATTATTATGAGAATTGATTCGTTATGAGAATTAAACATTATGACATTTTGCATTATGACAACATGTAATTATGAGAATAAATAATATGTGAACTTTCCTCAGACCGATCTGACCAAGGCCAAAACCAAACTGATGATTACTGACTATTTTCTTCCACTATTTATACCTACTTTCCTTCCGGTCAAACTTTCATGAAATTGAACAATCATTCTAAAAATAGAATTACAAACAAAGAAAACTAATCTGAATTTCTTCATGAAGAGATAAGAAAATATTTGACCCGGAAGCATAATATCTTAACAAAGAAAACGGATAAATTATACAAATATTATAAATTACATAATATGTTCGATACTATATTTTAATTTCTCTTCGTTAGCATTTCTTCATGAATGCTTCATGCAAAACGGCGCCAACAAGACATAATCATTTTAATTCATGAAAACTCTAAATAATTACTCTCAGCTCGTTTAAAGCTCTTATTTATATATCCTTAACTAGGGATTCATATAAAAACAGGCAGTCTTGGATATTTCTTACAATTCTCAAATCGTGTAGCTTCCTGACCTCTGTATTTATTTTAGCAATCTTCAATTAGTAAACAAGCCTTGTGTCATATCTGTGATTTGGATTAGCGTTAGATTGTAGGCATTGGCTTACGTGGCATTGCGGAGGAGTCGTTATTCTTACTGTTTCAGTTGCGTTTCTTCTACCAGAAGTACATCTCCAGTAAATGATATTTTATATAATCCCCCCTTCATTTCATATTTACTTGTAGCATAAGTCGTTCATGAATGACATTCTAAATTTTTTCATGCTTTGGGTATTGGGTTATGAAAAGATTTTACACACCTATTTTACCTATTTGTGTACACACGTATTCATTGGGCATTTTGCTAACACATTCTCTCCTATATACTCTGGATGTGTTATCAGATGCTAATCTTTAAACATTGAAAAAATAAATATTTGAACTTAAGACCGATATGCCTTGGCCAAAATTAAGAAATATTACATATACATGATATTTATCAAAACCTACTGTGATATATACTAAAAATAAGTACTGCTTCATTTGGGTATGGAGAAAACTACGTCATTTAATTTATAATTTGACATTTAGCAAAATGCTATGCTTACATAGGTACGAAATACAACAGTTCAACAATTCGTTGGTTAGCATAACAATAAACTTTATGGTTGAAATGTATGACTGTTAGTCTGACTTCTGAAAAGGATGTTTTGACCCAAACAAGTGAAGAGTTGGAACCACATGGTTAAAAACCTGTTTTGGTATGCTACATGACAAGATTTAAGCCCACGCATCCTTACACAGTAAATTTTAATTTAAGGATATAATTTCCCTTCCTTCAAAGCGCACAAAGATATTGAAAACCCTAAAATTATACTAATATACATCGGTATTATTTAGTTCAAGCAATAAACGGGCTCTATTAATGCAGATATTGTGGTTATTTCTAATATGCAGCTTTATTTCTGAAAACCGATAGGAAGATTTTCATACATCAAAAAAATATGTGTCAATGTGGTTTTGTATTCATGTTATAGTTATGCAGCAGGAACCTTTTTGGGGGGATTTGTAAATCAAGATTAAATTTCGAGCTACATTTATCATGTTTTATTTTGGAATTGCGTGGTTTTTGGTAGAAAGATAGAAAACACATCGAATAACACAAATTTTAATAATAAAAAGTTTTGGTCTTCCTGTTAAATTATATGCATGTAAGTATACTTATTCATCTTGCATAAAATAGCAGAGATATAACGATTGATCAGATTCATTTTTATAGTCTTTTATTCCTTCTTCACAAAGCAATACACAAAGGACCTTATGCCTGTTAAAGAGGGCTTGGGCCCAATTGTGGATGATTACATTTACGATTGAAAATCTTTTTACGTAGAAAGAGATGCGTAGCATGAAAACATCGCATTGCTTGTTCAAATGCACGCTTGGTCTTATTCGTTCTCACATCTACGCATCATCTGCGTTTGCCCAAGCGACGCTATTAGTGCTTTGTCAATTAATCTACGTAAATAGGCCTTTTGACTGATTCATGAATCGTAACCATCCAGACTTGTCTAGTGACACTTCGGCAGCCACAAATTTTATCCCAATTTAGACCCATGTTAAAAATTTCAAATTTTGAGGGCCCAAAGTTTTCTTGTCCAGCATATTTGAGAGTTGTGCCCATTGGAGAAATTGTTCTACTTAATAACAGCTTTCTAATGACACACGAATTGTAATTATCGATCATGGGCCCACTTCCACTTTAAAAAGCATAAGGCCCTTCATTTGTTTTGTGCACTGACCAAGAGCTCGATTTAATCTGAACTTTCTTATTACCATTATTTACAAGGCTTTATTTTATGTAGCGAAAATAATACGTTATTAAAAATGTTAACATTTAAATATAATTTTTCATTCATTTTTGAATAGGAATGACATATTTTTGTTGAAATTGTGAAGACTACAAATAGATACTGAAAAGACTTTAGCTCTGTAACAAGTAGTAAATCAACTGAGCATGCAATTCAGTCATATAATGCATATGAGCTCCAACAAAAAATTATTAATTAGTTTTCGAAGGATTGCAAGCATGATTTTATAAACGCTATGTAACGTGAGTCATTGTTTCATTTCTTTCATACTATCCATAGGTTTTGAGAAGGAAGCGCAGAAACTTGAAAATTGAAGTAAGATTGCACTTTGTTGTTTGAAGTAGTCGACAAAGGCAACGTTTAAGTCATGAGGGTGACGTACAGTTTTAAGCTTGCCATTTCAATGGCTACAATCGTCATAACACATGGAGATTCTGACCAGATTGGGAATGCCGGATCTACTTGTTCAAGCGGTTTGTACATAAAAGGTAAGAAAGTCTAAGACTTGACGGTGCGAATGATGTATATGCAAAACTTCTAAAATCGAATTAGAGTAACAACAATATTTAAAAACGTTTCTGAATATGGTTTTGACAGATCACTGGCTGACCTTTCTCTAAGAAAATTGACCATGAACCGATATCTCAGGTTTAATATTTGGAAAGCAGCAAAGCACCTTGGAATATATCACGTGCTAAAAGAAATTCTGCTGGACTGGGTCGTAAGTATTTTACTATAAAAGTGCGAATGAATTTTAGTTGTTGCGGAGGAATGTCTTGCAATTTATTTGCTTATGAGTTCAGAATGCGACTGGTTTGACATCATGAATAAACCCAAATATACCCGAGAAATAAATTTGACTTCTATTGCTGACGTTAAGCCATCACTAACATTGCGAAAATGGTGTACAAGAAGATATTGCCAGAAGAAGGATGTTGCATTGCAGTAATTTATAATATTGTACATGTTCTGTACGGAAAAAACTTCTCTGAAAATGTACGTAGTCGCAAGTAAAATTTTCTTAAATAAAGCAGAATGATAGAATCAAAACAAAACTTATCCATTATCCAAGTTTTCGTAGTATACCAGCTTTAATATAGGATATTTTGGTGAAAGCCGACAGACCATGATTTTGGTAATATTTCTACGTTTCAAGAAAACCCGCATGTCTAAAATCTATTCCGACACAAGATAGATTTTTATTATATCTAGAGTGATCATTCAGTTCCATTGCATTGCTTAAACAATCCCACTAATAGTAAGAAATTTTCTTTAAAATATATTTTTAATGGCTTCAGTAATTACATTTACATCGTCACAAATGAAACAGCATTTATCGTTTCTGCTTTATTTAGGATAACAGTAGACCTCGTTCTAACTATTTGGTTAAAGGACATTGTTGTAAGTAAGTTGAGAATTATTTAGATAAAGCCATGAAGTCACTTCAAACATAACGGAAAACTGTCCTCAACTGTACTTAAAATTCACATTGTAAGTCACTAAGCTAAGTACATAAATGATAGAAATGAAGTTTAAAAGCAGACCAAAATCTTATACATTTAAAAAATATTGAATTGTCGTAGTCATAAGAAAAATGAATTTTGTGTTATAACCGTATGAGTCGTTTAAACCCTTGAGTTGTTACCAAAGCCTAAATTTCAAACTTTCGAATCGAACTTATTTTCTATTCTTAGTTCATACAATGCCGACGACGATTTTTTAGCATCTCTTCAACTAAATGGGATAACTTTATGGTAGGTTCAACGTGTAAATAAAATATTCGCAAAATTTTAATTGTTAAGATGAAGTTATAATTAAGAATAAAATATCCTTCATTTTAACAATAGAATGAAGGACTATCATGAAAACATGGCTGTGATTCGATAGCTTGATTGCATATGCGACTGCACGGGGATTACATTATATGAGATGCATGCAATGATATGTCTCTCTATATAATTGTACATTTTCTCTTGTTGTTTTAAATGTTTTTGTGTTTCAGAATAATCTGAGAGTAGCCTGCAAAGCAAATAATTTCATAAAAGGAATAAGTGAAAAAGCTTCCTGCAGAAAGCAGTTAAACATCTAAGACAAGTTAAATGCATGTAAATCGTTTGGAAATTGAGAACAAAGTCAGAACGTCTATCAAATTGCTGGTTTGCGTCAATTCCAGCAGTCCAGCAAGCAGTCGCACTGTTGCTGGTGCTACTAAGGGAGTACAGATGGTGCGACACGTTCCATCTTGTTGATCTTCCAGCAGAAAATAATCTGTGGAGAAAGTTAAAATGTTATACGTTGACCACTTTATTATAATTATTCAAACACTTTAGATTGTGACAAGCACGATGAAAGCATCAGTTGTGATTTGGCTCTGCCGAGATAAACACAAACAATCACAAATTATGTGTGGATGCACTCATGTTTCGTAACTGAGATAAAATCTTGTGCTATATGTATGTAGCTCGCTTATTTTAATTTATTTGTTTTAGTTGTAGATTCTCTAATAGCTTGCATGTTGCAGGCTTCACGGGAAATTCTCACAACCTTATATTATTCACGTGCAACGAGAACACATGTTGCTTTTCAATTAAAATGAATCATTGTTCAAATAATGTATTTTAGCAGCTTTTACACAGTGCTTATCTCATTGCAGAAGTTAGAAGGTTATATAATTAGATACCAAATACATAGTTTATAGTATTCTTATTAAAATTGTTGATATAAACTCATTCCAATGACAATGGAATTGGGACAATGAGATGGATAGGGCTCTATTTACCCTTAAGGTAGAGTGGCTGCTTCTTCAACAAAATTAAACCAGACAGTCTCATATTGTGTTCTCTTCATGTGGAGACAGTCTAAAAATATGATGTAACGTTCAGAACAACGCGTAGTACGTAATCAACTTTCTTGGTGTATTTTTGATGAATGCATATGAGGCCCCAAGCCATATTCTTTGATGTTTACGTTTTGTTGAAAATCACATCACGTATCATTATTGTGTTATGAACAGAGATGATACCAAGCATTTTTTGGAGGGAAAAACTTCAGCAAGATTACAAATTGTAGCACTTGCAAGAGGAGTATTATGATGAAAAATGTTTTTGAGTGAGTGAAAGCAGGATGAAGTAAAGGACAGCAACGAGTGTTCTGTCATTGACATGTCACTGTTTGATTAAGACCAAAGGACACAATGCACCATCTAATTCAAAGTCAAAAAAACTGTAAAATATAAATTTTTCAGTTAACTACCATTAAATTTCATGTTTAATATGTTACATTACACAAATACAAATCAAACAAGTCAAGATTAAGTGAAAACTGGAAATATGTATAAAAAACTTGTAATATACAAATAAATAAACGGGAAACAAATTCCATAACATTCATTACAGGGTTTAGTGTTTTCTATGCAACATTTACTCCAATATTAAATGTACATATAAACACTCATCAAAACATACGTCGTAATGAATGATCTAACTTCTACATTAACATTCGTACATTTTCAACTGATGAACCAATTCCCCGTGAAGAAAAGAAATGAGATCTTTTATATTAATATTATAAAAACGTAGAATGTATGCTCAAAATAATTTAGCGTGGTATCTAGTTATCTGATGTAGAACACCTCTCAACTTGTTGCTTGAAATTTAAACAGCATAAAAAATGCATATAACACACATGTTAGTGTGTTTGACATAAATAGAACACAACTTCATGCTTTGGAAACTTAAACGTCACAGTTATCAAGAGATTATTATATACATTTTTCAATCCCATATGAAGCACGTGTTAACGTTTTCCTGTTGTATGTTCAGAAATTGTCTTCCTGCTTTCTTTATATATCCAGAAAACATTTATTTTGTCTCCTTGGCCTCAGCACGAGTTCATACTAATTCAGTTAGGTTTACGGGGAAAACGTGAGAAATTAGAAGGGATGAGTCGCGTGTAATACAATTGGACTTTTTAATCACACTTGATAATTTCATATTTATATAGTGGATGCACACAATAGTGTCGGAGAAATGAAAGAAATGAAGACTAAGAAAACGTGTAGGATATCGGGATGTCATGTGGGGGTGCGCATTTTGGTTTGTTGGTTCGGTATTTAAACACAAAGATAGTAGGCCTTCCATGTTACTCGTAGCGGTATACAAACAAAAACTCAGGCAAGTACGAAATAAAACAAATTTATACTCTTTTCACATTATGTAACTTCACCACACTTGTTACGTGAGAAAGGTCATATACTCAGTAGGCTCATACCATCTTCAGAAATGGAATCACGTCGTGTAACTGTTTTAGTATAATCTGGATTCTTGCTTTCCAAAGCTTTTAGTTGTATTTTCTCGGTGTGGAGGAGCAGGATTGACATTGTCATGGTGAGTAGAATGGGTTGTTTTATTTAACCCCTGAGAAGCGGAACTTTGTGTGTGCCAAGATAAACAAGCGGAAATAACAAAAACCTTGCTTGGAAAAGTGAAAGTTATGGGGTTAAGTGGGACAGTGAAGTGTCCATATCTTTGCTTGTGAATGTCTCCTAAGATACGATTCTGGTCGTCATTTCTCATTAAAACACGTTTTAAAGTATTTAAAGCCTATTCATTATTGGTTTGTTGCCCAACAACATATTTTAACGCTTTGTTGAGAAATTCAATAGGAAGTGAAAAAGCCTAAGCTTATGTCCAATACATTGAGTTATATCAAGTGACCACGTAAATGTGCAAGAGTACAAATGGCGACGAAAAAGAAAATTTATTTGGTAAGGAAACAGTTTGCGTTTTATTTTTATCTTTGAATCCTTTTACGCGTTATATTTACAGTTTGCGTATTCTATAAGTTACATAAAATATATATTCGGTTGTTAGTGTGCTTAATTAAACTTTGACTGGTTGGAGAAAGTGAAATGGAGAAAAGGGAATCCAGAAGCAGTCGTTGTTTTCAAAGACTAGATCCGCTTTTCACTAAAGTTTAAAAGAATGGTCATTCATATGCTTATAATCATAAAAATCATGGACAAGACAAAAATATAATGCATTATTGTGAGTATGTAAGGTGGGTTTTATATGACTACATTTAATTGCAACTAATTCTTATTATTGCCCGTTTATCCCTAAAAGCTCAGCCAAATTTTTCAAACTATCAGTCAAACTTGTCACTGTTCTTCAAGCACTCACAATAACAACAAGTATGTTTAAAACTGGATGTTATGCAGCATAAGCTTAAAGCATTCGGGATTTTCACTATTACCATTAAATTCAGCATGCCCGATTATATAATTTTTGTTAAATTTTATACTGATATACGTCCATATGTACAATTTGCACTCTCCTAATGAGTTTTCAGTAATGCAAGTTACATAGCAAAATGTATAGGTAATGCGTTAATTACATCAATTTCTGATTAATGGTGAACTCAGGCATTTGTATTTTAAAATAATATGATTATAGGCTCAATACATCACAATGGAAATACGGTTGAAAGGTATTTCATTGACTATGTGCGTATAGATTTTGGCTGCCCCAAAATTCAAGCCACCCTGAAAAGTCGAAATGATTATCCGGTTCATGAAAAACTGCACTAAGGCAGTCTCAATTGCTAGATTCTTAAAAGTAAAGATCACAAGGATGAATTGATTACCTAAGAAATCTTCTTGTAGTTTCAGCACGATAAAATCCCAGTCAAGTCAACAAATGACCAAAAATGTAGAGAAAAATACAAACAGCATACGCAATCACAGACCCAATAATGCTAGGTCTTACAAATTGCAATGACACAAGTCGTTTATTACTAGAATTAATAGGATTATAGTAGTATTTAATATATCTTTCTATATTAATCTATACTACCTCAATTTGATAACGACTGCAGAAACCAAAGCATACCTTACATATAGTTGTAAGACGACATCTATTAATTTTATAGCTTTACAATTCTCACTTTAAAATCATCCAACAATACAAGCAATAGAAAGATATTTGGATAAGATATAAGATAAAGAGTAGGCTTGTGCGGTGGTATCTGGTTTAGTTTAGTAGCCAGTTTTTAATATATTATTTAAATGGGCTTAGAAGATTGTTTGTGGAACAATGCCGGCACCACCAATTTATGAAGTTGGGATAAAATAGTAACAAATATCATCCCCCAAAAATACTAATGACATTTTGTGTACTAGATAACGTTATACTTTTGAGACTTTAATGGTACAATACATAATTTCAACTTCATACTTGGGTTGTTAAATGATCATAGTAAACTGTGAATTTTTTGCATAATATGCACAAATAGTATGAAATAGAATAGTATGGTCACTTCACACAAGCATCTCCGATTCCAAAAATGTGAAAGCTTTCACCTTCAATACAAGTGGATTTACACTCATTCGGCATTCATAACCACCAGCCGTCACCATAAACGCTGGAACGGTGGTTGGATTATGAATCATAATGATTCAGTTTACATGCAGGATAAAGACAATGGTGGTGTTCCACTTACTTTGGTTGCCCAGCATAGATGGTGTGAATTACTTAAATCGTTGTGGCCGATGAGGAAAAGGAAGGTGGCAAAGAAATAAAAGAACAAGTCCCGAAACCATATAAGGTAACACAAAGAGGTTGAAATATTTTGTAAGTGCTAAATATCCAGCTGGTTGCTTTTGACTCTGTTGCCACCTTAAAAAATGAAAAATTTTCCATACTTGTATATATGCTAGCGGTATTGGTTTTTCTGAGAGTTGTCAATGGTGTAACCATCATGCTCGGAGGAATGTGGGGAAAACAGAGAAAAGCAGAAAGTTAGAGCAAATGAAAGGAAAGGGAGAACGAAGGGACAACACGAGATGTATATCACAAAATCTCATATGTGGTCCCAATATGAGGGCACCATTACCTGTTGCAGTTTATTATTTTTTTTGGCGTAAGCAATTTTTATAAAAATTAGCTCCAGTCTTTTACATATTCTTACGTAAAATATATTAGCTAGACGGACTGATGATCTAGGAAGGAAACAGTTTCCCTAGTCGCTCAGCTTTGGGTTTAACTAATAAATACGACCACTCTTGTTGCAAGAATAAACTAACTGTCGTGATTCATGAATACTTTAAGATGCAGATGTTTATTATTATGAATGGTATGTGATGACAATCACAATTTGAAACCAGTCCTGATGTGTTGCGCAAAATTTTAAATTGTTTTACGTAAGATAGTCATGATTTGTCAGCAATTCAAAAGCATTTCAAACATCTGGTTTTGGCTATATATTTGCTTCAGGTAACTTTGAAGCTAATGGGGTATACCTTTAAGCCTCTGTAACTTCTATAAAGAGGTCCACGTAGATAAACAATTATGTAGGTTTTAATCACCGTAAAAACTACATCAGATAATATGGTGTTTTGAAATTGATTCAGCGGAGGCACTAGGCGACTTTCAATTTTGAGTTGCTAGTAATATTGAATTTGTAGAAGGCGTAATAAATGGATGTTTCCTTGTTTCCCAAAAATCAAAGAAAACGATTGGCGGTCTAAATCCCGTTGAAAAAGAGAAATTACTTCTGCGCATTAAACAGAGCAAATTATTCAAATATGCTATATCCATTGATGTTTTGGTGGACTTTCCCAAGACTTAAACAAGGAAGATCAATGATCATAATTAAATAACTCTAGGCTTAACGTACTAGGATTGACATTTGTGCAAGAGTAAAAAAAGTTGACCTTTCAAGTTGTTAAAATATTTTGAAAATATTTTGCAATAATAATAATTTTATGGACACGTATTACTTATTATTGATTCACAAGTTGTAGACACTGGTGTACTCTTTGCATTAGAATTTGCCTTACAGTAGAATGTCTTTTAACTTTTTTGGACCAAGGCTATCATTAGTTTCATTGATTAAAAATATATAATTTGCAGTAGCCATAATATGTTTTCGAACACTAAATAATCAGATAGTTGGGGCTTAACTAAAAAACGAGTGATTTTAAAAGCTTTAAATCCCATTTATTACTTTATCATGCACAAGTACGTGAACTTCCCATGTACATATGAATATCTAACATTTGAGTTTATAGACTAATTTTTTACTATTGATTTTTATCTCTATTTTCATGAGCCAAAGTAATTTTATCTTGTTTAAAAATGTACTATAGGAATTTCATTAGTATTTAATTTCAAAAAAATTCTGTTCACTAAAATTTAAGCAGGAAGATAATATTATTTCGAGGCATAATTTAGTGAAATGAATTACTACACAAATTGCAAATTTTGTACTTCACCTTTTAAGCTTGCAAAAGAAAGTATACTGGTATATTGAAGTAGCAGAAAATATTCAAATGTGTTGTGATATGTTGAAGAAAACAATATCGTGCCTCTCAGTACCCCATTTCAGCATTACACGGTATGTACACAAATTTTTATCACATAAACACTTTAATTCAATGCGGATTAAATAACCTGTTACAACTTAACAAAGTAAAATTGTCTCAGACTGTATGAGATAGTGAGAGAAAAAACGTCAGCACAAGTGATGGGATTTTCTCAATCATACTGGTTTTGTACCGTATTAGTGGCGCTTAAGCTTTAGGGTTGCAAATCTCAATGTAGTTTTTAAAATAATTCAATTTTTAGCTCCACATTACAGTAAACAATTTTTTTTTACTTATTTTGACAAACCAAGATGGAAATGACAGATGAAAGATTATCCTATCAGAGCGTCCAGTGCTGTTTAAAATCCACCCCAAATAAATTTAATTAGGAAATGTCCTGCCTTCCTTCCTGTAAGACTTATTTTTCTAGCTAGTATGACTTAATATTATGAATTTTGGCATAATTTAGGATAATTCGTATCACATGAGACGCCTATCTTTTTATGCTTCTAGTATGGAAGGGTTATAGGATATTTCATCACTGGAATTTCCGTCATTCTCTGGTATCACCTGAGTAAAAGCAGTTCCTGTTTTTCCGCCCTCAGACAAACTTGGATAATTTTTCCGAGAATTTTCGAAGATTTCTTAAGCATTTTTAAACAGTTGCAAATACCTTTTAAAACTATACTTTATAGAAACATTTTAAATAATCGTCAAAGTTTGCATGATGGGCTACATAAATATTCCATCATATTCTGCAATATTTTTTAACGCAAATGTTACTAACTTACATAAGCATAACAACAATTCAGAGCAGGGCACACCAATAATTGTCATATTCGCTTTAGTAGTGTACTTGCTGGGTTTTGTGGTCAATTGCTTTGTGGTGAAAGCTACTTTTGACAAGAAAAATGTTAAAGGCATCAATAAGATCCTTATTCTGAATTTATCAGTATCCTACTTGCTAACAATCTTCTGTTCTTCGATTGTCACTCATGGATCAGCATTGCTTCAGAGTAAGTGAATACGCATATATCTTGCTTTAAAAATCATAATTGACTTATGAATACTTCGTACAACCTAAAAATAAGTACTTCGGCTTACAACTATTTTTTTTCATTTTAAAGAAAGGATATTGTCAAAAACAGGACTTGTTTTATCGTATTAGCAATGTTTTTGTTTCAAATAAATTTAGATAAAACTAAATAAATTATTATCATCACGAAATAAATTTAATAACAAACAAGAAATTTGCACTGTAATAATAAAGAAAAAACTTTATGAAAATAATACTTACAGCGCTTGGTCTTAACTGGATTGTCTTCAAGTCACATAAATATTTGCACGATGTCCTCGTCTCTGTGTCAACGTATACAATCGCTGCATTGGCATATGACAGGTTAGTATGCATTGAAATTTTGGAGAGTTTTGAACATTATTTGAAATACCTGAAACTAAATTAAGTCATATGGCTAAATATGCGTGTTCTCACAATTTATTGTTAAGATGTCGGGGAGTTTCTCAACCATTAGCAGGACGTTCACAATTGAGCAAATGGCAGGGATCCGTTATCATAATTGGTATTTGGATTCTCTCATTCACACTCGCTTTACCACTGCTGTTTGCAACTCGGGAGCAGCAAAATGATATTCCTGTATTAAATGTAAGTTTTCCTGAAATTTGGGACAGTGGTTTGTCGAAAAATGCATATTTTATTGCATTCAATGTCATTTGGTGTTTTGTGATTCCTTCAGTTCTAATTTTCCTATCAAATAGAATCATATGGAACAAAGTGTGTCATCGTGAACTGTCACAAAAATTATCTTGGGCATCCTGTGTGACAAATGTTCACGAAAAAACTAGAAATGATGTCAAAAATAAGTTTGTAGTAGAGATTTGTGCATATTTGTTAAACATCTTTCATTTGTGTACAGCTTTTCTGAGACGCAGATATTCCGAAAATAGGATATACGATACACAAATATTTATCGAAACTTCTCTGATTTTTCAGACAATAGAGCTGTTAAGTTTTTTGGGGTGCATTATCAACCCTTTTGTACATGCTTTCACAAAGAAAGAGGTCTCTCATGCTTTGCGGAGAGCTCTTAATTTAAAGTTTTTCTTACAGGGATGCATGCAATCGTATCGAGACATTAAGAAAACGGCTATTGTACGTGTGAGAAAGAGGTTCAAGGTGGTAGTAGTAGAGTGCAGTATGAACAAAGATGACGAAAATTATGTGTAAAATGAATTTTGACATAACTCAAGCAAGCTTAGTCGTTCCTTTCACCAATAAGTTAATTTATTCACACAATAGACCCTTCAAGAACTTGGAATAATTTTTAGGCGTAATATACGTAATTGATAGTTCTTATGATATTAATATATTAAATATGATTTACGGAGCATTAACAAACGACAAGCATAACTGGTGCTGGGGTTTGTTTGTTCTCATTACCTACAAATGTAAATAAAGTAATTTAACGGGTTTATTATATTATACATAGATGGTTATTTCAGTACGTATGACTGTTACAGTCAGTACGATTGAAATAGAAAGCAAACGTAAAATACTCCTGTGAGAATTCCCCTTCAAAAACTAATTGAAAGTAGTAAAGTACTTTACCCCATTTATAACTGTAACAAGTTTTACATGTATTTAAATTGTGCAAAAAAACCTAGATATACATTATAAATCAATTATGAAATAATACTTGATGTGGGTGTATTTAAATGATTGTCATTCATTTTGAAAACATTTCATTTTGTTACTAGAGTAGTCACTGTTTACGGAGTAAATGATAAGCTGTGAGCAGTTATACTCCTTTCAAGTATACTAATACAAGATTATTACTGTGGAATGTCTTAAGATTCAATTTAAACAATTAAAATATCAAAGACTTTGTATGTATTAGAGCACACATTTCAAATTCATAATAAAATAAAACGCTTACTACTGCAATTAATTATAGTTATTTTGTGTATATCTATTTTCAAATACTTTATTAAAATTCATCACATTCTACAGTAATTCACATCTGTTATATTCCTTGGTTACCAGTTGTTGAATCCACGGTG
>JAQIXX010005510.1:0-13860 GCA_034700605.1 Willowsia nigromaculata | reverse complement strand
CCCAAAGTATATATCTCCCAGAGAGTAACTCCATAAGCCCAAACGTCACTTTTTTCATTGAACTCCAGCACCCGCAAGGATTCAGGGGGCATATGCTTCCACGGCAGTGGATTAGCACTCTTTTTTGAATAATTTGTGTAATTATACAATCGTCTAGAAAGCCCGAAATCGCAAATTTTGGCCTTTTTGTCCTGAGTCAATAAAACATTTCTTGTAGCAATATCCGCATGCACAACACGTTTGGATGCAAGATACGCCATTCCATTGCATATTTCTCGTGACCACCGGTACATATCCTCCCGGAGAAAAGGATCCAGGAAATCATTTGCAAGTTCGGCTTCTTCAACCTGAGTTTCTTCCGTTTCGTCATCTGAGAGACCAGTGACTGGTAAATTACCAGTTATAACCGCCTCCACATCAACATACGACAGACAAGTTTTAATATTGTCAAAAGTTGGCGTTTCCATTAAATCGAATTGGTCATTTGCATTCCCTTTCGTTTTAGCTGCCCCAACACTAACGCAAGGCAGGCCAATTTGAACTTCATCAGAATTTGTTATTTCTACTGAAGCTTTAATTTCACTATTCTCATTTGATGGTGGTGGTCTTTTCTTCCTCAAATACTTATCTAATGAGCCGAGCTCACACAACTCCAGGAAGACATAGACCTTACCGATTTTGACATCATGCGTGTTTGCACCAAGCATCTCAATAATGTTGTCATGTTGCCCCACATGTGACAACACCTTAATTTCCGATAACAGACCATTGATTGCAACTCTTGACACCTCATTGGGATTCACCATTTTTACAGCTACATAATTTCTTCCTGTATCTCTTCCAAGTTTGCTACCCATGCACACCTTACCATACTCTCCAGACCCTAAAGAAATGTGTTCATAAATTTCAAATTCCTTCGAGTCCAACTCATACAGATCTTTATCGTAAGGGGCACATTGAATATCGTCTACCGAACTTTCACGCTTTGAGGCACTCTTGTGTTTTCTACCATTGAAAAACTCATTGATTTCTGTTTTTGTCAAAATTTTGTTCCTATTAGCTCGTATCCAAGTGACTACGCAAATTGTAACAAAGATCACTAGAATGATTGGGAGAATAAATGCCAAAATCACCAAATGAATTGGTATTCCCGCTGTTGTAGATTTTGAGAAACGTGTGTTTGCATATTTGATTTCATCAATGAAAGCATTGCTTCCGCCACTTTGAGTTGGTATTCTTAACATCGCTTCCGCATCCTGATACCTCCACCACTCAAGTTCTCGCAAAAACTGGCCGTTCGTTATAACCCATCTTTCTACATCCAACACACTGTTAAGTATTACAGTAGTATTTTCACTTTTCGCCCAGTCACTCAATTTCTGCCAGTACTCAACTAAATTTATGACAGCGAATTCTCTGTCATAGAATTTAGAATTTGTACCATACCGCAGCATCAAGAAGCTTATGGTGACATTTGAAATATCAATTCGCTTCGCCAAAAATTGCTTGCATTGCAAAAATAGGGCAACCGTTTGTTTGAGCATTCGCTCCGACCCAAGTTTGGTAGTTTCTTCAGATTCCTCAAAATAAATTACAATCGTTTTAACATCCCTTGCGCTCATGTAATGATCAAATAAATTTTTATCTGATTCATTGAATCTATCAAAAGAAGTACACAGAGATATATTGAAGCTGTAACCAAATGCATAGTCTGATATATCTACACTTTTCAGGATATTCTTTAGATAATTAACTTCTTTATCAGTATTGTTTCCCACATACGGAAAAATATAAACTTTTATGGGTTCCATGTACACTTGTAGAAAAATATTGGCTATTAAATTCATTCTTTCATTTATCCGCTTGATAAGTTGACTTGGGTGAGCACCAGGGAGGAAGAGCAGTGTAATTTCAAATTTGTGCTTTGTTCTGATGAGGTTTTTTACCTCAGATCTAAAGACTTCTTGTCCCTCGCGGGAAGTGTCGTGAATGACTATTGTCACTTTTCTAAATCTTGCAGCAACTTTCTCCGCCAATTCATTCATTTTGAGCGGTTCATTTCTGGCTTTTGCTCTCTCTATGTCATAATGGCTGAAAATAACCCCAACATGATCTTTGCTTACATTTAGTTTATGTGGAAGAGTACGCAGTTTGTTTCCATTTGATTCAAGTGTCAAATTTTTGACAAGGGTGGATTTTTCTATGAATCTGTAGTCACTGGTTGACTGGTAGTTTTGGTCTTCTACAAGACTCCACCAGCCATTCGTTTTTCCGCTTATGGAATCCATGTATGGAGTGTCGAATGCTTTTGAGAGAATGATAGTTCCGGAATAGTTCGTTGCTATATTCCATAATAACACAGAATCTGACAATTTGGATATGCCTCTTAGATCTGTGTCAGGGATGCTGAGAACAGTTCCAAACAATCCACCTTTTGCAAATTGTTGCGCGTACGAGGTTAATTTCTAGAGGAATCAGTAATCATTGAAAAATTAGAGTATATGTTTTAGAGATATTTTATATCATGTTTGATGTTTTATAATTCATTGTTTTGGCACTATGTTGCATGAAAATATCCCGAAAGCTATAAAATAATCATTGTTTAGCATACAATGAATTTTATAAGATGAACCATGATTCGGTCTAAAGTTGGAGCTTTTATATGTTAGAATATATACATTTATATTTGTCGTTAAGGTGTTAATGGTTGTTTCTGATTTAAAAAAACGTTTTCATACGCTACACGTAAAAATTTCTAGTTATAAAAAATAATTCTATCATATCAAATGGATCGTTTGTCACTATTCTTATTACGTACTACTCACATATAGTAGGCTTTCAAAATACATACAAAATTAGACTTCCGATCTAGTCTTTGAAATATTTTTGTTAGATTTGATGGAGGCACAACAAATATCTTCAGTAAGCGCAACAATATTTACACACCTAACCGTCTTAAAGTGATTAGTTTATCATACACCATTCCGCTCGCGGAGTACTTCTGTCTTTTAAATTGTTTAATCTTACCACATTGTGTATTGATCTTGCCTATGAAATACATCCATATATTTAAAGTCGATTTTCGAATCACTGCATGATATTTTGTAGATTCGTCTGAAAGAATTCACCTTGAAAACATACCAATGACATTTCTGGTGTATGGTAAGACAAATGGTACTGTTCATGCGTTCAAAACACCTATGCATTTAAAACGTCAAACTTTAGACCAAATAATTAATCATCTTATATCTATTCGATTTCCACTAACGGGATATTTGTATGTAAAGTAGGGGCAAAACCATGAGCCATATATGTACTAAAACTGCATACCTATGTTTTATTGTTATCAATTATAAACAGTACACACAACAGGTACTTTATATTCGGTTTGACTTAACTGACTTAAGTGCGACAAACAACAATTACGAAATTTAGTTACGAGACTAATTAGAAATGATGAAGTAGAAAAGTTACTAAATTTTGAAAGCAAATCGGTCTCCAAGTTTTTGTCTTATATTTTAATTACGAGCTTCTCAATCAACTATAATCCTGCTAACAACCCGTCCACTAATGTGTGCAGGAGACTCAAGGCCATATTAAGTACACTTTTCTGGCATTTTTATCAATACTATCAAAGTTGAAATGCAGTATCTGAACCAACGAACAAAATCAAATTCTAGAAACCGTTGAAAATGATTTTCAAATTTGTATTATTTTTACCTTTATGCGTATTGGAAATTTGTTCGCATCGGTCCCTTGAGATAACATGTAGAACAAGTAGTCTGGACGAAAAAATTTATAGTTTTCAAAAATCATTGTGTTCTCCATTATAGATTCATCATCCATCACAAATCCCCATTTCGGTACATTGGTAAATGAATGCGTGAGAGTTATATTATCCCTTCGTATCTCTTCTACCATGCTGGATAAAAGATTGTTATGAAGCAAAATTGTTATCACTGTGCCATTGAACAGTTGATTGCTTCTTTCCGCCAATGAGTCCAATCGAATGAAGAAAAGAAGTGGGTTTTTATGATATGATTTGACATTGCCATCGCGATTATAGTACGCTGTTGAAGCAGTATAATGCAGCCAGACTTTAATTTTATTCTCACTTCTCTTGTTAAAAACAGCCACAGCTTCCGGTATCAGTGACAAGCTTGTTTTGAAGTCTAAAGTATAGTCGAAATAAATATGTGTACAATCTTGTTTCATATGTTTAGCAGTTTTGTACTTTGGTTTCCAAAGTAAATTACATACCTTCATCCAAGTCATATTGCGATAATTGTATACACACGTGTTCAAATTTCCCAGATATTGTTTCGATGAGAGGTAACAAGTCAGTTTGATTATATCGGAATCTGTTATATTTGTCTAGAATGGAGACATATGGATCAAAAACGACAATTGTGTTTCTGGTAGGTATCTATTAAAATATAGTACGTTAATAACAGTTATGAAATTTTAGGATCAGATCAGTGGTCTACGATTTAAACCAAATATTATCGCTTCCAATTACCCTGTTGGAGGTCTCCGAATTCCTGATATACCCTAGAAATAAGTGAAGAAACACAAATTGCTTTTTGAACGATACAGCCATGATTTAGAACATCGTATAACAATTGGTATGTTCACGTAGCTTTAGCTTCATAACTAAATTTTGCAATGGGCATGCGTTATTATTTTTGTAGAGATATTATAAAGTTTTTTTGACAGTAGCTAGTGAAATGCAAATGAAATCTTTTTATATCTTTTTTAAACTTCGGATCAGATATTAATTGGATGGACAAGTATTGGTCTTTTGTTATTAGATAATTAAAAGTGGTTTCTGCACGTTTCCGGTAGTCGTATATTTACTTTGTAAAATACTAATTGTGGTTTTACTAATAAGAAATTATTGGTTTCTAATAATTTTAATATTAGACTTGCTGAGTATTTATTTGAATTTGAAATACAAAAAATGTGAAATCACTCTCTATTACGTGACAAACGAGCGTTGAGTATAGAATTACAGAACGATATATTATAAAAGGACTGATGTCTGATCACAATAAAGCTTATGAAGTTTTTGGACTGCCAATTATTACAATCAAACTGAATCTAATAGATGGAGTATGCTATTGCTATAGTATCATTCACTCCAATATGGTGGTCGAGCGGAAATTCAGTGATTTTTATTAAATCAGCCATGAAGAATTCATAGGTAACAGTCAAAGTCCAGAATGCGCAAGTTGAACAGCACCAGAGCATTATAAATCGCAGAAATAATGCATGTTCCAATCAATAAGTCATGTGTTGTCAACATTATTGCTCATATATTTCGTTGTTTTAATGTCCTATATCAATTAGGAAAGTATTTTATGCTCTAAATATGATATTTAGACAACATTTGGTTTCCATTTTGTTTGTGTGGAGGAAAACCGATGTGAAAGCTAAAGTACAATCCGAGTTATAATTCACAAAATTAGGCCAGATTTCAGGGTAAACGTAATACACTTTAAACACCGTGCTAATTAATGCCTAAATATAATATTTATAGCATAAAATATTTTCCTAATTGAGTTAAGGCATTAAAATAACGAAATCTATGAGCAATATAGTTGACAACACACGACCTATTGCTTGGAACATGCATTATTTATGATATTCATAATGCTCTGGTGCTGTTTAACTTACGTATTCGAGACTTTGACTGTTACCAAAGAATTCGCCATGGCCGATTTCATAAAAATCACTGAATTTCCACTCGATCTACGTGTTACCACCATTTGCATATTCCTTGTGAGTAATTTGTAGTTTAGGTTCAAAAGATTGGCATGAAAATTTTTGTAAAATTTAACATTATGGTAAACGGGGGATTACATTACGTTCAAGCAAAAGTTGGCTTTAAGGTTGAAGTACGGGTTGAATTCTTTGTATGTTATAGTGATTCAATATATAGCTTTAATTGGTCTTAAACTTTTGAACTTAATTTTACGGAAACTGCCCCCATTTCCTGTAAATGAGAATTCTTTCGTACCGTTGTACAATGCTATCCACATCTACCAAAACCTCATTTGAATTTTCTTTTACCTCTTTATCTCATTCTCACCAACTCATTTTATAAAGAAAAGCCATAAAATTGTCAGAGCAAATATTAGCCAGAAAATCAAGATGACGAAAATGGCACAATAATGCATTAACGTTACCATCATTATTTGGAGGTTTCAAGCGGAGAATTCGGGATTTGCATTATCAGAAAGAACATGAATTGCTATACACTTCTGTGAATTGGCTTTCACTTGATTATAGTGACTTTTCTTGTCTTCCTTCTTGTTGACTCAATGGGCATTATCCCTATCCATTACACCGTTCCCCTTTCCGTATGTTTTTCTTACTCCATTACGTTTTCTTTTAAAAATACCGACTTTATGTACTGACTTCTCTCACAGTCATTCATTTCCCTTCGATTTCACTAACGAAAGCAAGTAAGGATTTTGTAAGTAGCAGCAGCAGTGGCAATAACAAGAATATAAATACATTTCGTATATAAATGTTCATTCCGTTGTTTCATGACGGTGACATATTTAAATACCTTATATACTTATTCTCACCATTCCATTTTCCTCGCTACTTATACGAATTTTGGGAAAAGAAAAAATAAGATGTTGATGTTGCTAAAGTGCCGTTATCCCATAAGAAAACAGGATCAGAAAGAGATTTGGAGAGAGAAAGTAGAATGGAAATTTATCATATAATAGAATGGAGTAAGCTGAGGAGTAGCTATTTCTCTTCCTCGTCTACACAGTCAACAGTCTCATTCTACTTCTGTAACAACGAACGGAATTCTTCGAGAGTCAATCACAGAACGCATAACATACATGCATACAAAATCTTAAATGACCTTGAAAACATAATTTCATGCTTGTTAGCGTGACACCTTTGCATGAGAATTGGTAAAGCAAAACGCGCCTCAGTAACTGAAACTGTGAGCTGATGCAAGCAATGCTTTCTGCTGGAACCACAAGCCATTATCCTCAAGCAGTTTAAAATTGTAATTGAAGTGAAAGTTTGTATGTCTACGTGTACGAACATGAAGTTCCTACCTATGAATGAAATTTAGTTTCTCCAACGCAAAAATTTGACTGTATTCATTTTAACATAAGCGTGGTCAGCGCACCAAGTTTATTGAGGAGGATATTATTAAGTCCCTCTTCTATTTGGATAGACAATCATAAGACCGATTAACACTGCGGATAAACAAGGTACGTAACTCCTAGACTTTGGATGAATTAATCATGTTGTAAATTTTTGTATTTTAAAAATGCCACTAGATTTTGAGTTGTTCTTTGTTTCTTTCACTTGCATGGATCATTCAATATAACTACATGAAGCATTGAATTAGTGAAAATAGTGGAAATCTCCATTTATGCAAAAATTGTTCAGATTTTGTGACTGACTTTGCTACAAAGTTTGCAGACCCAAACCGATAAAGATGTTACATCCGTGTTGTGGTCGTGATCTTCAGAAATCAACAAAGATGGTAGCTGTATTTGATATCGTACGAAATATTCCACCATATTCCTTTAACTTTCTGATACTACGGCAAAGTCCATAACTTTACTATTATAATAATAATAATACACTAGTCTTATTATTATTTTTAAAATTTTAGTGTCTATCCACTGTTGAGTTATTACTAGCGATGACTTTTGAAAGTGAAGAAGTTACGATTATGACCACAGATTTTGAAGACCCCGATCATAAACTTCTAGACATCAACCGCATTGGTAAAACATGCAAATTATGTTTTTAGCACAACAAACAAACAAATATAGTAAGAAGCAAACTTGGTCTCCTGAAAGCACATTTTCATTCATGAAATTTCAGTGACAATTACGCTTTTCTTCAGCATCGTTCTTGTAATAATTAAAATAGTCCAGCTTTGCGTATCATGGCTTCTTCTTTACGGAACAGTTAAGGTACGCATTATGTTTATGAGTTTCATGTTTTGCATGAGATATATGATTATATACAAATGTAAACCCCTTCCTTTTTAGAGAAACCACAGGAAATGCCAAATTTGGCTACTTTTTGAGTGTGTTCTGATCGGAATTGCGGTTTTTCTCATTATTTTTGAGACTACAATTCGAGGTTCTTTGGTGCAAGATGAAACCCCGATGTGGATGAGAGTTATTAATCCCATTTCCGAAATCCTTGTGAATTGGTATGGAATGCATAATGAAAACTCATAGAATACTTAAGAAACCGTGAGCCAGTTCATTCATACAGATGATTATTATGAGCTTTATGATTTATAGGTACTTGATGTGGGTAGTTTATGCATTTATGCAAGAGCTTAAACGTGACAACACAACAGCATCAGTGATATGAGTTTGGAACGGAGTTCATGGATGAAATTTGAAACATAAAGCAAATTTATTCTCTAGCTTTAAATCCCTGACAGTGGCCATTATCAGGAGAGAAACTGCTTTCCCCAAGGTTTTCCTGTTTTATTTTCAAATCACCAAAAATTTACAATACAAGACTCCAATACAGTTTTTAGCCCAAAGAAGAACTGAACGTTTGGCTTGGTGAGTGACATTTAGAAACGCAAAATATCGATTCTACATAAATTTTCACTTCTGCTGCGTCGTGCTCTATTAGTTCCATACATTACTACATCAATTCCGGTATCCACTTAACGTAGATTTGTTGCCATTCGAGTTATAAGAAAAATGTTTTCAGCCCATCTATAGTTAGCGTATAGTTAGTTTTTGCGTTCTTTTATTCACTGTTGTCATTACACTGTTGACTGTCAAAATCAGGAATATTTTAACTGTCAAATGATAGTAATTGAAATACTTTTGTTTTATATTTTGTGACAAAAAAATTCAATGTTTTTGCATTTTTTTGCAGAATTCTTTATGTTCCTGAATTGTTTTCTATTTTGTATTTGAAATACAAATATCTTGGAAAAAATGTATTTCAGAAACTGTTTTAGTTAAACTAATATTCATACGAAATTTAGATTTTGGAAAAAAAGTTATCGGAACAAAATCCAGATGTTGTTTCCTCATGTGATCTGTGACGAGAACCATGTGAGCTCTGGATGCTTATAGCTATATTAGTTGTAGTTATATTTTGCAACATTAGGAAATAAAATAGGAATATTTTATTTTGCTATCTGATAGTTCAAAAAACACGTCTTATAGAGGAAATAATTATGGGATTAGGTAGTGGACAGAACATAATTGGCCACATTCTTAGAGCTGTGCTACCTCTACATACAGCAAATAATACAACATAATTATTTAGTCTGCATTGGAAATTAAATTAGAATTATGTTAACAGGAGAGGTTTAATATAGCTATTCAGCATTCATTAAGTGAAAGAGACGAGAAGACGCCCACTCAATGAGGCGCGATGATGATTTCCTTGTCTAAAAATAAGTTACCTTAAAAGTACGCAGATGGATCATGGTATTTGCGTTTCAGCTTACGATAAGCTATATTCAAAATTTGTAATATATGTAACGTTTTTCGACATTCATGAGTCCACAGGCACACATAAATTATTAACTGATTTCCATTGGTTTAGTGAAAGCAGGTGAATTTTCCATACTTTTCATTAAATTGTGAAGCTGAATTGGTAAATGATGATTGCGTATGTAAGAAGAACACCGAGCATCTGTTTAAAACATAACATAATTATTTGAATGCAACAAATTTTCTTTCGCGAATAATTGTAATAAATAAACACATTTATGAACCCACCGAAGTTATAAATCCATACGTAACATTAAAGAAGCGGCAAGATATAGCTATTGGCTCTGTGTCACATTCATTTGAAAGTGTTGTTAAAATAAACCTCCTAGCTATTGAGTTATCCATCATGTTGTACTGGTGTTGATGAACCCAATGCTTGATTGCTAATGTTACCTGTAAAATATTGCATTAAAAAAAGCAGTATATTGTAAGAGAATAAAATAAAATTTAGAATTTTACAACTTTTCCAGCAACTCACAATTCTATGTGTTTCGGCATTGACACACCACAAGAAACAAGAAATTAGTAAGTAGCAAATCATGTGTATTCTTCCACTAACAGTTGAAAATACACTGTCGCCAATGTAAAATTGCTTGTTTTGGACAACCATAGGAAGCTGAGCATGATATGTCAACATGCTTACAGACAAGAGCATTACATATATTCCCATTCCCAAGTTCTTTGTTGTGGATTTCATAAACTTCTTCAATTTTTCAATTAAGTTCAGCCCCTAAAAATTTTGGAAGCTTCAAATTTATTAGGGAAAGTAAATCTTCATAAATATTTTGTTTTAATCTAGATAGGTAGCTTGCGTGTTCAAGTGAATCCTTGGTCAATTGCAGTTCCCTACAAAATTGAAGAGCCACTTCATGCATGGACAAAGAAACAAACAGTCCAAATATCTCGAACATATTGTAGAATATTCTTGACAAAACTTCTAGGATTAGGCACAAATATGCTAAAATTAAGACCACCACTTCTCCAAAGGCAGAGTTTAAGCTCGGAAATGAGCTTTTCAGTTGACAGGAAATGAATTCTTCAGTGTTCTCAGTTATGGGTGGATTTAAGAAGATTGCCTCTACAAAAGGTAAAAGAAGCACCAAATATACAAACACTAGTCTCCCATTTATGCCAAGATTTTCCACGCGACTCAACTCCTTAGCAAGTGTTGTCAAGTGCTTTTGCTTAAACCAAAATATCCACACTAGGTAAATCATCATGAGAATTGTGAAGAAGTCGTCAATTAGATTAAATAAAAGACCAACGTGTTTTGGATACGATAGAAAATCCATAACAGACATTTTAAACAATTTCATGCTTGAATGCAGTGCCCGTGCACCAATGATGAAGGTAATTATCTAAATATTAATACAGTTTATGAAAAAATTGTATGGCGTTTATTTATAAAAAACGGTTTATTTCTTACCTTTGAACATGATTTGGTTTTATGTTTAAAGGAATAGTCAAGTAAACTGCTTTCTATACGAAAAGGTATCAGGAGACAAAATGAATTTAAATTTACATAAACTTGAATATAGTTTTGCAACGATAAGTTCTTAAATTTATGAAGGAATGATTTCATTGTTTGCTCATGCGTATAAAAATCGTCGTTAAAAATTATTTTAAACTGGCTTCCTGTCTTTCAAATTTAAGTCTGATCATAATCTAATTTTGCAAGTTTAGTATGAAATGGTAAGCTGAATTTTCAAGTTGGGTTAAGGTCAATATTATGTTACATAGAACAATTGTATACGTGATTAATATTGAAATTTGTTTACAATATTTATAATATAATTATTTTGAATAACGCATTTAAGTATGTTTGCTTATTATTCCCATTTAAAAATTGTTCACAATGTTCACCTAATAGCTCTTGAACATTTATGGCACTCATGTTTTTAAGCGAAACTTTTATTTCCAAGCAAGGTACACCAATTCGTTATAACATTGTCAAATAAAAAGTATGTAAATATTGAAACATGGTTTCGTAAGCAACGAATTAGAAATTATCATCTAAATATAAGGTGGCACCCCTGGAGATAACAGAGGGAATACGGTTTTCACTTTTATCAAAAGCTTTTCCAATTCGATTACCATAGAAATATTACCTTTGTAACCTTTTCAGTTAATATTATGATTAGTTTTATGTACATTTCTCTATCGAATTGGCATCAAATATAGTAAAATATGTTAAATACATCTGTATGATCGTCTGTTATGTTACTACCTGGCTTTTAACAGATTTGGCTCCACCTTAACTAATTTTTTTAAACTTTAATATTAGATTTTCCAAGGCACTTGCATAAATTCAGTGTCTAAACTGAGCCACTAATGAGATATTTTACATGCTGTCATTATATATTTTCCAATTATTTGGAGAAGTACAATTTGAAGACATGCAAGCATGTTAAATCTTGAAGAACCGTTCTCGTTAGTGGTCTTCTGTTGCATGCTTGCATTGACTTTACATGTAGATAGATTTAAAAATACTTTAATCGTTGACTTAACCCTTTAATTCGCAACGAGAACGAACAATTGTGTACAGATATCCATATTTTCCTGTGAACTTTTTAAAAAATCTGAAAGTCGATAAGTTCTCCACATTTTCACATATTCATATTTATCTTGTAAAAGGAAAAATTCCGTAATATATACTCGATTGGTTAGATAATTGGTTATAATCAATAATCGATAAAAAGTTAAAGTCTACACTAGTTAAGCATACCCAATTATTAAAGCGAATTATATGTGGTAGGGAAATTAGATTGTTCGTGTGAAGTTTTGGAAAATGCATTTTGGAAAAATCAAAGATAAAGTGAGCCTGGAAAAGTAACAACGGCTCATTCAAATGTGAGAATTCAAACGGCTTTAGAATGTGAGTTTGAAGAGTATATACCATTGTTTTGTAAGATTTGAGCTCTTGAAATTTTGACATTGTAAATTACATGTTTAATATTGTGATTTGCTTAGCTTATCTATTACGCGCTAAGTTTTCTCCCTAGTTATGCTATGAATACATAAAATGGAGTTACGAACGAGCACCTGAAGTTTTTGTCTTAAATATCGACAATTATTTGCCGCGCCAAAAACATCTCAATTATTCACACATTCAAATCTATTGCACTATAAATTCACCCCTTTCCATTGGTTGTGGAATTTATTGTAAACACCTGTAACAGCAAATAATTTTCTCCTCAAATTTGGATCATATAGATGCAAATCTTGTGTTTGCCCTCCTTAATCAAAATAAATTGCAAACTGCGTGAAATCAAAGTACTAGCAATGGCCCATAACCAATTTGATGCTGCCAATTTCAAAGTTACAGAGTGTCAAACTTGTATAAATTGTGGAAAAAATTTGAAATTGTGATGGGAATTACATATCAGAGTGCAAGGCTGCAGGGCCTACTAAGGTGCATTATGTTTTATATGTAAACTTGTAGTTTGATAAGCATGAATTTAAATTCGTTAGAAATGAGTCTACTTATGATAGAATTTTAAATTCTGATTTAATTCATTGATCCCCCGAGTTCCTCTCCAGTCGTGAACCGAAGAGAGCTGAGAATTTCTTTCACGAGAAATTCTAAAACTGGAAGGCCATTATCGTTTTACATTACCCCGGCCTGTACTTATCCGTCTCAGGTATGCAGCTTCATTAAAATCTCCCCAGGAAACTAGACTACTGAATACTATTACTGATTATAAAACATTATAAAACAATTTACATGAAGGTAAATCAAAACCAAACAAATATTTTAAATGTAAACATAAATTCATGTAAACGTGTCTAAAATTAAATATGAAAGCTTTGCAATACAAGCAATTTAAAAAAGTAACCACATATTTTATTCATTGAAACTGAAAGATGGCTGGGACTCTTGGAATTTAATTTTTAAAGCCATATCCGATGTGTAGATGGACTCATGAACAAATAATGAATCTTGCGTGAAAGTATCAATCAATGTACCAATAAATTTATATCCTTTAGTCTCCAGAAACTCGACAACCGCCATCTGGAACCCAGTAACATGAGCATGTTCTACAGTGAGCACCTTAAAAATGACCATATCGAAAGGCACCGTCTTCAGAACATCCAAATCACTTCCTTCCACATCCAAACTGAGATAGTCGACCGTTGAAACCTCCAAAGCTGCCAAAATTGTGTACAGCGGGATGCACGTCAAATTGAACCTCTGATTGAGCCCTTTCCTTCTCTGCAATCCGGCCGACGCCAAATGATATGGACTACTGAAAAACGTGACCTGATCCGAATGAGTGGTGACGCAGAGGGCAACATTTATAGCCCAGACGTTACGACGCCTTAAAACCAGGAT
>JAQIXX010005509.1:0-13861 GCA_034700605.1 Willowsia nigromaculata | reverse complement strand
CAGCTATTTTTTCATTCCTCAAATTCATAATAGAAAAGCATGCTCTTTTCCTCTCTCTATTTTTGTATCCTCTTTGGTTAGAACTGATGCGAGAGGATTCATCACGATCGAAGAAGTTTATGGAACTGTGACCAGAACCTTGGATTTCACCCATAGAGCCATTAAGGCACTCGAGTGTATTCTGAAGGTGGAGCCAAAGATCCCATTCGCGACTTTTGAAAATGCGCTGGCAGCACTGACCGACTTTCTTGAGGAGAAACGGAAGACGGGTGATAATGTAAGGAAATACTATTTGCTAGTATATCAATAAAAATTCAAGCTGTTACTTTATGCTTTGTTACTCATCTTAAATGTAATTGTCATAATTCCAGCCCATGGTGGCGGCGCTCAATTGTGTGATGATGCTCGCAGAGTATGGACAGGATGGAGTATCTGCTATTTTCGCAGAGCCAAAACTTATACCTGTGGTTGCCAAACTCCTGAATGGTCCAAAGACAAAACTGCGACTGAAAGCGGCGGAGCTCGTTTTCCAGATATCTGAAGATGGAAACGCTGAGCAGCGCGGGGGGCTCGAGTCTCTAGATATCCTCGAAGGATTCAGGTTGCTTCTGTTGGCATGCGTTCCGAGCACGAGAAAGGTAATTTTGAATTATTGTTGTTATTTTTACATTGATTTGGAAACTCATTCATTTTTGAAAAATAGTTAATTCTTAATTTATTCCTGTGCATTGTTAATTTAGATGGCATTAGAATGTCTGATGATGTCTCTGGACACCCCAAGGATTTCTTTCCGCAATTTCTTGAGTGCACAACTGAAACCTCTTGTGATGGCGGAACTCCTCAAGGTAATACAAAAATGAAATCATGAAGCATTTTTATGTTTTAATGTTTGCGATAAATGACACAGCTTAATTAATCGGATTGCTGTTTGTAACTTTTTGCTAATCATTTAGGACCACCCGGAGACGCATGAGCTGGCTCGTACTGTGTACAACAAGATGATTGATTGAAGACTTCTCCATGAACTACCTATTAAAATATGATTCACCTTCACCACCTACTTATTAATTTGATTCGCCACCTACTTATGAATTTTTGATGTAACCTACGCATTACAGATAATTTAGCGTATATGCCACCCACTTATTTGATGTATACCTCCTACTTATGAATTTGACGTTTTACCTACTTATTAATTTCATGTAAGACCTATTTATAAATTTTGTACATGAAATTTTTACAAATCAAATACTATGAAAATATATGAACTTGATGCAAATTGTTTGCAACTTGCTAATAGTAATAAAGATTTGCTGTTTATAAAAATGCATTCTTTTCCTTTGACGATATTTTTTTGCATTAAGTGAAGTCCATGATCATGGTCGCTTTTTTAAAAGTAAAGTTCGTACTTAGATGGTGGAGATGCGATTAGTGAATTCTTAATTTCATTCTCCAAAAAAATTTTTTTGAAGTTCGGTTAGCGATGAACCTCCGTATCCTATATATTTCAATTAGAAAGTGTTTGCATTGGGCATGTCTTACCAAGCAGAGTCCCACATTGCCCCAGCCCAGAAAATACCAAATCTAGTGTCACATAGAATTGTATTGCTCTTCCCAATTCCCAAACCAAATATCTCTTTACATATAGACTAATATTTTCATGGTAATTACATCGGAACGTATTTTTTACAGCTTTTAAATTTTATGTTGAACAAATGCAGCTCTCTTGACTAACGAAATAAATGGCACCAAAATGGTTGTGTTCTGTAGGCATTACCTTTCTATATGTAACATTGTTTATGTATGCTTAGACTAAGAAAAGAGGCAACATTTACTATAAATCGATTTAAGATTTTGAAGTTTCTGGAAATTTTTTACAAGCTTTAGAAAGTTTAAAACACATTTAAGCTCTCTAGCGCTGTATATGCAATGCAATGGTATTTAACATAGCTCATGTGAAATACCAATCCAATACAAAACTAAAAGCCAACTAAAAGCATGTCTCTCTCAAGTCTCCCGAGCTATCTAATCTTTGAGCTGTCTGAGACAGTCTTTCTCCTGTTACCTTCGTCCATCGACTAGCACAACAAAGCTCACACAGACAAAGGAGAGTCGAACTTTCAGTTTGAAGTGGTGAAACATTCTTCACTTCTACATAGTAGAAAGGTGAATGAGAAGACTTTTTGAGAGCACTGTCTCCTGACTCTGACAACGTGCATTATACAACTTATACACGAAGAAACAAGTAGAAACGATTCATGCTTGCATCCTTTAAAATTAAAATTATCTTACGAGATTCTTTGAGCTTGTGCACGTAATTTATCATCCTTCATCCGTCTGTTGTTAGCCATTGAGCTTCTCAAAGATGTCGAGGAGGATTGCTATGTGCAAAAGTTTATGATTTATGAATTTATGACCCCTGACCCCCGGGGAGAAGAGATTGTCCGATTTGGCTGAAAATCAATCCAATTGATCTAAACAATTTGGTGCCAATCCGTTCAGCGCTTCTCGAGAAATCCTCCTGACAGACAGACAGACGGGAAGGTGATATCATTAACTACCTCTTACCCATTTTCAACGCTTTCGGTAGTTAATAAAGCATCCTATTAATTTTTAAACAGTCATGTCAAGCCATGATCTAAATAACTTGATATGATCATGTAGAAAGGAATCGTTTTATGCTGTCACACCTGTCATATTTTGAACATTTTCGATTTAATGGTACACACGAACGAACAATTTAACACACGAATGGTACTTTAATGCCACCATCCTTTGTAATAAAGCGGTCACTTACACCAAAATTAAGTATTAAGGCAGTATTCCATATAATTGATTCAAAATACCACATTTTCATATAAGTAACTAAACTCTGAAATAAAACCTCTAAAGCTTAGAACATACCCTTAAAGGTTCAGAGTTGTTCTTCGTTCATGCAGTGAATAATTTTAAGCATAGCGAGAGCAGTAAATACCTCATATTTTCGAATCCCAGTTTTTGATATACCGTTCGATACCTTGTCTTAAAAGTAACTATTTTGCAAAATATGAGACTTGCAGTTGCAGCTAATCCCTGTAATGAGCACGATCACTGGGCATCAGAATCTTGAAACATCATCAAGCTTAAATTTGAGTGTGGGTTTCGCCAAAGTTGTGATTTGTGATATATACTAGATGAATCAGCCCACTTACAATGGGCTTTTCTAGGGTGTAATCCCTTCTCCTTACGCATGTTTAAATCCGACGACATTTGATCAAACTACTGTATAGATTGTGAAATAAAAACGCCACTCGAATTTTTACTAATTAGTCCCCAAAACACTCCCAACACTAATTTCCACTGCCCACTCAAGCTTTACACTCACAACCAAATTCCACTCACCAATCAAATTTTCAACTTCCTATTTCAATTTTTCACTCCCCAAACAAATTGTCCACTCCCTAAACAAATTTTCCACTCCCAAAAAAACTTTCCACTCCCAAACAAATTTTCCACTCCCAAACAAATTTTCCACTCCCAAACAAATTTTCCACTCCCCAAACAAATTGTCCACTCCAAAAACAAATTTTCCACTCCAAAAACGAATTTTCCACTCCCCAGTCCAATTTTCTACTCAAAATCCAAATTCCAGTCCCCAAACAAATTTTCCACTCCCTACTCCAATTTTCCAGTCACAACCCAATTTCTACACCCAACTCCAAGTTTCCACTCCCCATTCCAATTTTCCACTCCCCATTCCAATTTTCCACCCCCCATTCCAATTTTCCACTCCGTAAACCTATTTTCTACTCAAAATCCAAATTCCACTCCTCAAACTTGCCACTCCCCATACAAATTTTCCACTCCCAAACAAATTTTTCACTCCCAAACAAATTTTCCACTCCCAAACAAATTTTCCACTCCCAAACAATTTTTCCACTCCCAAACAATTTTTCCACTCCCCAAACAATTTTTCCACTCACAATCCATTTTTCACTCCCAACTCCAAGTTTCCACTCGTCACTCAAATTTTCCACTCCCCTCTCAAATTTTCCACTCCCCACTCCAATTTCCTCTCTCCACTCCAATTTCCACTCTCCACTCTAATTTTTACTTCTCCCACTCGAAACTACCTCCTCAAAAACTACTCATCAACAAATCAGTTGAATGGTTGTGCCAACGTCTGCTTTGACCAGAGAATTTCTGTTCATTTGTATAAAGAGTATAGATATTTGATTACAACAAAGCCAAAAACACAAAAGTAATGTCCATGTGCAGCCCTTCAGGGAAAAAATTTGACTCCTGTTGTTTTCAAAATGTGTCGGAAAAAATTCAAAATGTCATAAAAATGCTATATGGGCATAAATAAAAAGTCTGAGAGGGTACATTTCAGAGTTTTTATCAGCTTTCGTTTGATACCAACTTGTAGAAATTGGTGGTGTTTGAGAGCCTTTATGATCTTGTGAATGAAAGTCCCTAATATGAGCCAAAAATGCTGTTAGACGCATGCATGTATGAAATATTTGTTGCATGAGTGTTCAAATTCAAACCTGCAACAGTCAAAATCATATAAGTTCATGTTTGTGTAACAAAAAGAGGTGCTCTTTTTAATGATGTACTGGCCATGCAAATTAAATATATTTTAGCTGAGATATAACTAGATATTGTATGCAAACATGGAAAAATTGCAGTTTTGGAGACACTGTAGATCAGAACTTACTTGACCGATTTCAAATCTGAAATATGCATCTGAAAGCGAAAGAAAAGCTGTACATGGACATTACTTTTGTGTTTTTGGCTTTGTTGTAATCAAATAGATATATCACAACTTTGGCAAAAACCACACTCAAATTTAAGCTTAATGATCTTTCAAGATTCAGATGCCCAGTACTCGTGCTCATTACGGGGAGTAGCTGCAAGTTTCATATTTTGTAAAAGAGTTACTTTTAAGACAAGGTATCGAACATGGTATCGAATGGTATATCAAAAACTGGATTTCGAAAATATGAGGTTTTTACTGCTCTCGCTACGCTTAAAACTACTCACATTTAATAGTTGTATAAATTTATGTAAGTTACTAGTCGAAATATAAAGTGACCCCTCTTAACTAGTTTTTTAAATTTTTGACTGTGTGTACTTAATTTATTTTTATTACTTAAAATTACTTTTTATAAATTTCTTTCCGCTTTGATATGTAAGATAACATAAAATGTTAAGGTCCTTCCAAAATTTGACATTTCGAATGTATGGTTTCTGGTAGAGATAATACTCTGTGCCATGCCGGATGACCGCACCTATTAATATTCTATACACTCGCTTTAACTTGTCATTTGTTTAAAAAGTAGCCCGAGAATTGTGATATAGTGTTATGTCGCTAAATATATTAGGTAAGCTACTTATTCCAGCAAATAATACATTTAAGAACTTATATTAATATTTTAAGAACGCCTTTAATCATTGAACTTCTTTAAAAATAAATGTGGTTATCATCATAGTAATTTACGCATGATTAATGTCTGACCTGAATTTTGATTAACTGATTTCAAATTTTAGTTTCCTTAAAGTATTATCAAGATTAATCAGTTACGTTGCAAATTATTAATAGTTTTGGTTTTTCAATCGACAAAGAAATTGAAGATGGGATACTTAGATCGTTTATACATTTCAGCAATATTACAAATACAATGTTTCACAAATTCAAGACTTAATACCATGATCCCAGCTAGAACCATGCAACAATGTATGTAAGTGGAGCACAGGTCGGAAGCCTTCCATGCTCACAAATACACTGCTTTCACTGCTTCGTGTACTTTTTATTCCGTGTCCGTCCACCACTAGTCTGCTATACGTGTAAAGATTCCAGTGAAACGGCGGAAATTCATTAGTCCTACTGACTTCAGCAATTAGGTTCATTTGTCTTGCTGTATTAAATATACTTACGTATATATATATATGTATCTATCTTGCAAATATACAACTTTGCAAGTGTCATGTTACTAAATACAACTTAAGAGAATTTCCATAAAGAAAACTGTTGTAATTTGAGGTTATTCTGTTCTACTACAATTATACTGACAATTGTTATCCTATTTCATCAAATTACTACCGCGTAAATGTAAACTAGCAACGATGCAATAGCATATTTAGAAAATTTTACAGGAAAGAAAACAAAACGAAGTAAAATATATTGCGAATTGCTCATGTACCTTTTTTCTGTTCAGGACTTTGTTAGAAACTGTTTATGCATACAAAAAATTAATTTGGATGGATGTTAAAATGGATATTTTAATTTTAAAAAGAGTAAATCTTAATGCAAGTAGTAATTAAAAAGTTACGTAGCCACATAAAACATTATCATATACAAAACACCGTCAACTTCGTATCTCGACATCCAATTCGCCTAATCATTGAGCAGAATCCTTACTTTCACATTACCACGTGCACCGTAAAACTCTTTTGTATGAGTGGGCAAATGTGTAGAAAATGCAAGAAAGAGTTTCATATAGCATTTACCTAATTTTGCAATTTACTTATCGCAATTCAATCAACAGTACATACACAACATACTCTAGATTTCACAATAGACCATAAGTATCATTCATTACCTATGTTATAGTCTTGAGCGTCTTGTATAAGTATTCTTTTACGATTTCTAGGCCCAAAGTTAAAAGGCTCCCAGCTTTCATGCAAAAGTACAAATACATTACAACCTGGAATTGCTGCAGATTTATAAAGACGTTGTCATCGCTGGTCGGTAAATATTTCATTCTGTCCCCATTACCCAGTAGTCTACTATATGTGAACAAATTCCAGCGAAAAGATGAAAATTCATTCGTTTTATTAACTTCAGCAATTAGGTTCATTTGTTTTGCTGTATTAAATGTGCTCGTGTATCTTGCAAATATACCACTTTCCGTCATTGCTGCCACTAAATACTTGAATCTTTCATAAAAGAAGAATTTTTTGTGCGTGAGCCACAGTATTTGGTTGTTTAGCTGGGAAGGCTCATGTGCATTTTCAAATATCCTTCGTTTTCCATATGTGTCGAAAAGAGGTTTTATGTATCTGGAATTAAGCAAAACCCGTCTGCCAAAATTTTTATACAGAAATCCAAATCTTCCTGACACTGGACAATATTTTCTAATTTTGTGGCTTTCAAAGTTAGGAATGTTGTTAGCGGTTTGAAAAGACTCACATCGAATGTCAACCCCACGAGATATATTCGAAATTATTTGTAAAAATGAATTGTGTAATCCAATGACTTTAAATTTATGAAATAGTTTTAGTATCAATAGATTTTGCTTTTGATTATGTGAATGATTTGACATTTTGTGATGAATAATCTGTAATATTTCAATATATCTTTGAATCCGAGAGCGTATATCTTCGTCCACAAAAACATGATAAATGCTTTTATTAACATTTTCTAAAAGTTCTTCCATGGAGTCAGGAATGTTTTCCGGTGGTAGTGATTTAGTCAGGGAAGAAGTGAGGGAGGAATTATAGCAATTTCTGATAATAACGGTCATGGTTACCCAGCTTAAAATTATTCCAAAATTTGACCTGTTTTTTAATCTACAAAGTGTAACATCACCTTGCTCCAGTGATGTTGATAGTAACCAAAACACCCAACTAGAATTTTTGGTAGAGTTTGTTAAGTGAAGAACGATACCTGCAGCAATAACATAAGTAATATATAATATCCAAGTAGTCGGAGTAAGTGGAGATACTATTAATTGGTTAAGGTTGAAATGACTTGACCCATTTGATTTATAGTGTTCATGATGTCCTAAGAAAAATGAAAATCGCACGCCATCATTTTGCATTCCAAATGCAATTAAGTATCCAAAAACAGCCAGTGTTTTTGTCTCAGTTGGATCTACGATGTTTTCTGATGGAACGTTTTCATGTGTATACATAACAAATTTATAGACGTTCACTGATGAGCTATTTTGCCAAAACAAAAATGCATAAACCATGCATCGATCATATCTGAAGGTTGTATATGCGTAATGTTTTGCGCTTTTAGTAAGACAGTTATCTTTATCATCAAATGATTCATCAGTATTTGCATTCCCAAAATTGTTTAGATTTTGAGTTTGTTCTAAGATTGTTAGAGTTTTAAATATTTCAGATGTAGGATTGGTATCAGAAGAAATAGAATAAAGTGGTAGTAACCGAGAGACCTCTTCAGCATAGCTGTTTCCATCTCGTTTATCCAAGTTGAGCCATGCAATTAATTTCTGTTTATTGCAAGTAAAACAGCTCAGTAACAAATCAATTGAAGTTGATATGTTGGGCCCGTCATTATAGTCTAATGCTTGTTTTGACATGAGGACTATTACTTGTGAGCTATGCAATACCTTTGGTAGTTCCAAGAAAAGTTTAGGTTCAGACACTTTGCGCCATTGCACAAATACAAAACGTATAATAAGGTTTGGTGCAACAATTGGCTCGTATGTGAGTGGACTGAAATCCAAAGCAGATCGCCATAATGGATGAAAGATTTGGTGCGACACATCATGAAATGGTGGATTGTTTTGATCAGAATCCGACATAAGCGACTTTATTGGTAAAGCTTTATCTGGAACAGGTACGTGTACTGTACAAATGACTTGAAACTTTATTGGGGTAAACACTTTCCAATGAACCGATGAATATGAAAAGTTAATTGTGGCGGGAAGAGTAGTATGAAGGCTAACACAACTCTGGCCTGAAGTTGCAAAAATGTTGTAATTTAAGTTGTCTGTGAACGAAAGGTAGTTGTCTTCAACCACAGTTTTAGACGGTTCGTTTGAAAAGTGTGTAACACAATTAGAAAGTGCTACTGCTTCTAAAATTTTCTGGTATTTATTTCGCAGTTCATAGTATTTTATGCTATTTTTATGAGAAAGTGCAAATGATATTATTAACAGGAATATGATATGATGGAAAATAAGCTGTAAATACATAGTTTTTACGTTCTATGAAAATGATGTGGGACTATTGTAAGCTACATTTGTTTCGTTTAAAACTTTAACTGCATATGTCAGTTAAAATATATGACATGTTCAAGTGTCAATGCTAAATTTCAAGTAGAATTTGAAACTGATTAAATTAAAGCTTGCGTGAACCTCGAATGGCTTGTAGCTTGACAAGTATTCCCTCATATTTTCATTAAGAACTAAATATTATACATGTCGTATCATGAATCATGATATACTACTGATCTACTACTAAGTTTTCTGTAGTTGCAATAAGTATCAAATTAGTTTTGATAGAAAATGAACACAAATATGAGAAAATGAAATAGTTTTGAAGAGGTTGAGACTAGTTTCATTTAAAGTGAGGTTTCTGCATGTATGAATATCAAATTGATTTATGCTCTTGAGGGTGCTCATATACTTGGTCTTGATTAAACTTTAGTTTTTACACCAAATTTTTGAATAAAGGTTGACATCGATTAGTAAGATTTGGGTTTGCAGTATACAAGCAGCTCATCATTAACTCCAATATATCTGTAATATGACATATGTTATACCAAATATCCCTGTAACCTACTTGTCTAACACTTTGTAAGTTATACACAATTAAGTTGTTATTTATTACATTAAATTGAAACTAATATGAAGAAAATTTTTCTTAAGGTGATGCCTAAGCATGATGATTTGTTTCTGTTGATTTTGTTGAAATTTCTTCAACATTTAAGCATTGCTGGTGGAAATAATGATGGAGGAGTGGGGGTATTAAATAATTAATGTTTCATACATACATACATACTGCTTTTGTGTTTGAAGTGACATCAGAAATTGCCGAGGAATTTGATATTTTGCAAGACCAATGAACTGCTATACTTTGTACAATTATAAACATGATTTATAGTAATTATGTAACTATTGTTTTGACCGTTACTCTTTCTTCATGTAAAAGTAAAGACATATTATTATAACGTTACAAATCCTTTCAAATCAGTTTGTTTTCAGCAAGAAAGTATTAATACTACAGTTACCTCTTTTGTAAAGTACAAACTTTCAGCTGTTTTAGAAATTGGATGAAAGATGCATCCAATTATTCCCCAGATTAAAATCACAAAGTCATCACCGTATTTCAACAGTTAAATGCTCTTTGGGTGAAAAATACTAAAAGAGTGTTAATTCCGGTATTTTATGGTGATGATTATGAGTTTCAAAAAATTAGTCCATTGAAATATATTTTTTGCAAGTCTGAACAAGTTTTTGTACATGTGAAATTTAGTTATGTATTTGTCTAATACTTCACAGTTGAAGAGAGAATTGAGAGACTTGAGAGAAAATTTGTTGGTGGAGATTTCCATTTCCAATTTTCCATGCTTCAATACTGAAAAGCCATAAGTGTCTAATAAAATTGACGCTTTGGGAAGCAATTAAACTCCATGTTATAGCGCGAGGCTTATCCCATTAGTTACTAAATCTGTTATTAAGTATGCAGATCTTTTGACTGTCATACGTATCACCATTTATTGTCCCCCAGAAGAGCCAGAGAGTTCAGCAGTTAATAAAGTTATGAATCTGGGTCTTCTCCAAGTTTTCAATCTTCTCATAAACATTTCTTCATTTCAACATTTAAGCATCATCGTGTGATAATGATGGAATACTGGAATTATACGATACAACATATTAATGAATGAAACAGTTTTATGTAGCCAGATTAAGATACCTATGTATGTATGTATGTATTTACCATAATCAATAGAAACTGACTTAGGGTTTGCTTGATTTGTTAACATGCATACTATAAACGGTATAAATGAAACTTTGCATAATAAAAGGAAAATTCACCGATTGCAACTAGGTGACAACAACTGACCATATACAAGTATAATAAAAACACTACGATGAGATCTCTAAGTTTTATATACAGACTGGCATCATCCCCAACGAACTCATTATTAATTGATTTCAAGCTGTAAGTATACCGATTCCAAGAAAGACTGTAATCTCTATTCTCTATTATAAACTTCAAAACTTCATTTTGTTTACCCAATTTAAACCCCTTCTCGAGTTTCATCCAAATGCCACTATCAGTTAAACGCATCAGCACCTCTTTAAATCTTTTAGAAAGAATATTCGTCGCTAACTCGAACCAGAAAACTGGCTCATGCAAAAAAGTTTCTCCGAAAGTTTCTATTATCTTCCTTTTACTTAATATTTCAAACAACGGCTTAACTATCTGAGCGCTAAGAAATTGACTTCCTTCATTATATTCACTATAAATAAAGGCAAATCGGCCAGAAGTAGAACAATCAAAATCTTGCTTCTTATTTTTAAGATAGTCTTGCTGATCATATTTGTAAACAATACTGTCCATATCTACGTAACGCTCACACTCTATTGGTTTGCCTGTCATTACATTATCAATAATTTTGTGATCTAGGCCAACTTTATTTGTTCTTTGCAACATAAGCTGCGCAAATTTTTTTCCTTCCATGTTGTCAAAAGCATGACTCGCGTTTAAAGCTTTTACCTGCCGCTCCAAGGTGTCCAGAACAAATGATGCACCATAAACTGGAAGTGTGTTTTCATACTTTTTTGACATAAGCTCAGCTATGGTCTTGGGAATATTATCAGGACCTAAAGGTATCGTCATAAGAGAAGTCATTTCTGAGGTGTAAAAATTTCTCAAGACAATGGCACAAATCAGCCAACTAAGCAATACGAATGTGTTTTTGACATTTTTGATGCCACGCATTTCAGAATCACCTTGCTCTACCAGAACTAATACAGTCCACATCACAAATGTGTGATCGTATGGTTCTGTTGATATTGATAGTACACTTGCTACAAACGTAACGGTAACCGAGAGCATAATCCAGGTGTCTGTTGCGAAAGGGTACAAAATAGCATCCCGCAAATCCAACTTCATTTTATTATTTCTTACACTGGCGCTTTCTAGAATTATAGAGAATCTAAATCCATCAAACTTCATTCCGAATGGATTAGACTTGGTAGCAACGAATCGAACGAACTGCTAAGGTTTACAGATGTGAGAAATAAAACCTTAACACAGTTTGCGTCATTGTATCCGTAAAAGAGTCTGAACACTTATTTAGATTTTTGTCATGGATTCTAAGAGGGGTTCCAAAGTTGTTTAGGTCTCCATCGATTTTCCGTATGACAGACCGTACTTCTGTAATCGTATTTGGAAATGGAAATTGTTGTTTAGCTAAAACCACATTTCGCAAGAATACACGGAAAGGAAATAGTCCAGTTATTAACAATTTCGCGACAATTCTTGGTTTGACACAGCTAACACAGCCTATAAACCAATCTGTACTAGATATTTGGCCAGGTTCATAATATGAAGTAAGGTACTCCTCGGGAAACAGGAAGAGAGTGGAACCTTGGAATATTTTTGGGAGAATGATAAAAAGTTCAGCTGTGTCAGATTTTTTCAAGTACATTTGTAACTTTCCAAAAGCAAGTAAAAAATGTGGAGCCACGTATGATTTTAGCGATGATGCAGTTATCCATTGGCTTGAAAAAACTACCTTTGGTAATATATCTAAAACTTTCGCACCCATGTTGGATAGACCAAAATTTCTGTGATGCTTGATTGTTCCTCTAGGTGTAGTAAATATTTGAACAGTGCAGATAATTGAGTGCTTTAGGGATTGAAACATTTTTCGATAAATGGTTACCTCAAGCATATCACTAGAAAAAGGAAAGCTATGATTTAATCGCTTTGCGTCTCTTACAAGACTAGTCTTAAATTATAGTTTTGATAGTGCACTTCTGCTTGAGTTTTTGAAATTCGTATGTACACTTAAAAGTCTTAAAAACGATTAGTTCTATGTCGTAAATTTTCAGACGAGTCAATTTGACTGTCTCAAGTGGCTAAACACTGTGGTGCTGGAAATTATTTTTTGCTTCTAGTGATGACTCAATCGTAACAAAGTGGTATTTTAATGACACGGGCCTTTGAAAGAAAGTCGTATGCTTCATAAGCGTATTCTTTATTAAGCTTCATTAGACATAATTGCTTAAATCTACTTCTATTTTCAGCTACGGTACTAAAGTCTGATGTAAACCTGCTTAGATTGAGTAAGACACTTAAACAATGCCTTTACCACATGATATATATAAGAAGTAATATTCATCTATCAGCATTTTTGTTTTAAGTACACTTAAAAGTTTGAAGGTGTTCATGCAGTTACATAATTTTGCTTCTTATAAAATTGAAGTCATAATCATGGTTTAAGACAATTTCATAGTTTCATCCATTTATATCCTTACACGTGAATGTCTGGAAGAAATCAAATTGGCATTGCATACATATGTAAAAGACCCATTAATGTGCAGAAATTTACAAATAGAGTTCACATTATTTATTGGTTAAGTATTTTACAAGTGCAATTTTGAAATATATATTTTTTGTATTTGAAGCAAAATGCTGAAAATTGTCTATAGTTAAAACAGGTTTTCAAGCAAATTAACGAAAAATTTCTAGTCTAAAGCAGTTGCTACTGTGTTTTCCGATCAAAGATCTGTCGAAGACTAAATTGATCACTCCAAATTAATGTTTCCAATTCTCGACAATATGAATAACTAATGAAGAGAGATATTTTTACACTCTGATTTTTTCGTACAATAACACGTTAGGGTAATGCTCTGAGTAGTTTTAAACATGTATGTAATACATACATGTATGTATGTAATATTGGAAGTTTTAAACATAGCGAGAGCACTAAAAAACTCATATTTTCGAATTCCAATGTAACATATACCTTACGATAGCTTGTCTCAAATCTAATTATTTTGCATGGTATGAGACTTGCATCTGCTCCTTGGAACGAAAAAATCGTCTCTGAATCTTAATGGATGGTTAAGGTTAAAATTTTGGGCCAGTTTTGGCAGAAATTGCAATA
>JAQIXX010005508.1:0-13865 GCA_034700605.1 Willowsia nigromaculata | reverse complement strand
GCTCGTAGACGCCGGGGCGTCTATTTGGGGGAGGCCAGTAATTGGGGGAGGGCGTCTAATTGCGAATTTACGGTATAAGTGTAAAGTATAAACTGGAAGGAGCAAACTATGTACATTTACATTTAAGTTTTATATGCAAGTCAACTTGCAGTCCTTATGCAATCCAATTGTATATATAACCTTATTGAAAATACGAAATCCTACAAAATATTGATGACTGCAAACTGCAAGAGCTTACTTTTTTACTTTATTTCTTGCATTAAGATTTACACTGATGTAGATTGTACATAAAATATTAAATGTTGCATGAATTTCTCGGATACATTTTTTAAGTGAGCATTTACTTACATATTTTCACAAAGTTCAGGTAGGTACTTATTATGAATAGGTATAAAGGCAATGACTTGTTATATTATAACATAACAAGTGATTTATGTTCCTTGATATTAGTTTAAGAAATTTATGCATGAGCCAAACATCTAAATTAAATAATCGACAATTCAAAACAAAAATAGTCAGGAATACCCAGAACAAAACATAACAGTTAGGATGGGACTGATTCTATGGGAAAAACTTTAAAATTAGCTATAAATATCGTAAATTAACACTTTCTTTAAAAGTAAATTTTTGATTATTCATGTATTATTTAACAAAGTCAATATAATTTTAAGAGTATTTTAAGCGAAAAGAAAAAAAATAGCCTTGAAATTTTTTAAACATGTAGTTAAATACTTGCAATAAATTATGAACTGGATAGAAATTTAAATACTGCTTTAATTAACTATTTAATCATAGCAAAAAATAGAAGTAAGATGTCTGTAATTTCTATCGTCTTCTGCATCTTTTACGCTGTGCATATATCCTAATCCTAAATCTAAAATGCTTGAGATCTTGAGAGTCTCGTAAACGGAACAAATCTGCGGCTGTGTCGGATTGCTTGGGAATTTCATTATCGGAGACAGCTGCGGCCTCACCAAAATAAGTGGAGTGAGCCGCGGAAGATCACTGACGTATTTGGGTAGAGTAAATGGTCTTATCAGCTGGCTCTCTCGTAAACGTGTTACAATTTGAAAAGTACTTTTTAATTGGTTCATTAAATACTGTTTGATACTATCATTTAAAGATACCTGCAAAAAGTTGGGTCAGGTTGACTTAGTTTTAATTTTCCGAGAATTGTGAGAACAAGTGTGACACAACACGTGAAAGGGAGGAATATTCAATATTTTTGTTTGATTTGCTGTAAGTCAAGTGTTAATGTTTTAAAGTTTAATGAAAAAATAGGTAGCACATGGTGATAAGCTTACTGATAATTATATTCAAATTGGTTTTTGTGTTGGTTTTAAATGCAGAGAAACGTTGGAGGGAAAATGGAGGGAAGTGAAAGCTGCCAAATTTGCACGCGACTTTTGCACTCGTCATCATCTCCAGAAGATGAAGATCAAGACGCCAGCTTGTGTTCGAACGCCCGTTCTAATCAGGAGGAGTCTTCTGGAAGGAGGGGAAAACGAGTGAAGTCTTTCGACCATTTATGGAGCTACTTTTATCATCAGAATGTTCGAGAATGCTTGCTCCCTCCAAACCCCAGTGCAATCGGAGGTGGCAAAGGAGACGCCCATAAAGAATCTGGATTCGGGATGCCCAAATTAACTTTCACATTTTCCATGGGATCTCCAAATAGTGTGGAGGCACCAGAATTCCTTATCTGTGAGGAGTGCAGTGACGCGTTCGAGAAGCTGGACAAACTCCACAGGGAATTGGAAGCTTTGAAGAAGTCCATTGAAGACCAGCTTTCTAATATCAACATGATTACAGGGAGGGGGAGCCATAGAACAAGTGTACAATCACTTATGGTATGTCCTCCAAGCCTGGAGATGTCAATGGCTGGATCCACAATTGGGAAAGAAAATATTTCACACGCTTTAAGATTCCTTTCCCAGCTTTGTGATGGAATGTCATCTTCTGGAACTAGAGGACAATGTTACCCAATCAATCCTTCTCAGTCAGTGGCTTCGACGAGTCTAGAATCTTTTACGGGTCCTAATAAAATAGGTAATTTGCCTTCCCTCCCCCTCCAAACTTGGAGCATTAGAAAGTACCATATAATATTTTAATAAATTTTCATTTCAAAATTTTTACAGAACAAAACGAAACACCACCACCTTCTCATTCCTCCTCAAATCATATTCCTAATGAAGATGGATTTCAAATTCTGAGAACTCCTATGGAACCGGTAGCATCCATCTCCACTGTAAATCCTGCGGACATTCGTGAAACTGGAAATGAGAGTGTTCCCAAGCTATTAATGGAAGTGGAAAGTCAAGATGAAGAATATCAGAGTTCGCTTGTCAAAGTTGACCCGGAAGGAGAAACTGGTCATCTCATCGAGGAGGATTTTGGTGCTGAGGATCTCCCTCCAGAAAGTTCCACCTCATATCCATCATCCAGTGACAATTTATTTATCGACTCTGTGCCAGCAGCAGAACGGGACCCTCTGGCAGATGAAGACGACCAAACGCAGACATCATTTTCCGCAGCTTCAGATTCGTCAGAACAGTGGTCCACTTCCGGTTCCACATCCAAAAGAAGAAGTAATCGTCCCACCAATCATCGCCCTGGTTACGCATCCACCTCTGCCAATGATAAGCTCAGTAGCAAAAAACCAAAGTGCAAAATATGTGGAAAAGTTCTCTCCAACTCGGTGTCGCTCAAAAATCATATCAGGACCCATACAGGCGAGAGGCCCTTCAAATGTCATTTCTGCCCCAAAAGATTCGCCCAAAGAACGACATGGAACAGTCACATGATTCTTCACAGTGGACAGAGACCCTTCAAATGCGACAACTGCCAGCACACATTTTCTGAGAAGCGTTATTACACCCGACATCTTAAAACCAGCAAATGTATTTCCGTCTTGGCCAATCAAGACACATAGTTGATAGCCATAAAAAAGTGTTATCTGTTGTAAAAAATGCGACAGTAATTTTTACAAATAAAGTTGAAAATAATCTATCCTCACAAATGTTCTTATGTACTAAAATGCTCTTAACATTTTAGTGTAGGATACTATTTCATTACTAAAGGTTCATGCAACCACTCCTTTCAAGTATTTTAGTCAACATATTTATTCATCAATTATTATAAAGCAAAGCCAGTAATTGAAATTCTAATTGTTAGAAGACAATAATGAATGAATCATATCTAAAGCTGTACATTTCTTTGCGGAAAAGATATCTATCCGAATAATCCGAATATATTTCAGGACATCTTTGATGATTTAGTCGGAATCATTTTTCTCTTAAAATTCCAGCTAGTTGTTTTACTTCTCCTGTTTCATGTGTTAAAACATGTAGTTTGAGCCACTGAAAGTGTTTTCTAGGTAAAACTAATTGATTTACTAAATTACTTTACTTATTGAGAATGTTACACATAAGGTTTTATTTTGCAGAATTTTCAAATTCTGATTGAGCACATGGTGAAGTTAAGTATTATCTGAGTCCATAGACGAAACAAAATAGTCCTCACATTCCAGACTAACATTTGCTTTGAATGGGTGATAGATTTGGGAACGCATATGCTACAAATAGGTTTAAAGGGTCATGGGACCTGTAAAATGTTGAATGGAAAGCTCGTTATTGGAAAGAAAAGAAGTCCAGCAGATAGTCCGTAATCCACAGAAAATTTTTCATAAACAAGACTAAGACTGCAATCGATAAAAAGTGCTGTTTGTGACACACTTCCTTTCCTCTCTCAAATGAGAAAGGTAAATGAACAACAAGTGTTAGTTACGCCATTACGAAATATATAAAGATTTAAACAATTTAAACACTTCATGATTTATTTGATAACTAGTGCAATACGTAAGCATTTTTTTTCGTGCATCAATTGTGAGTAACGTTAGTAACAATACTGTTAGATGTATAAAAAATCTACTTGTAGAACTAACTAATGCCATATCAATTTAAATAAATAACCAAACAATTTATTTACTAAATGTTGCAACTTGTAAAAACTAAATTTGCCCAGATTTTTAATCCATGTTTAAAATTTTCTTAAAAATCAAACATAAGTACAGCATCAACAACTCTATTTATCATTGCATAAAAGTAATCGATAAGAAAATCTTCATCTATGACAAGAAACTTACCACACTTAACCTGGAGCATTTTCACACTGTTCATTATTTTCATATCTACCTTTAACTTCCTTGTCTTCGTTTTCGCGTATTTCCACTCCGATATAATCCTATTTTTTCTAACCATTAGTCTAAACAAATCGTGCATTTCTTTACCCATAAGTAAACCAACAAGTGTAGTGCCAACAACTAAAATAACAACAGAAATTAGCAATCCATAAAACAAAACATTAATAGCGTCAGCTTTCACTTTGATGATTACCCATATGCCCAGAATTACACCCCAATATGCTAACGTCAGAACAACTAGTAAAACATCCGACATTATCAACTCTATAAATCTGTATGCAAGAATATATTGATTATAATATTTTGCAAATTCTGTAACATTTCGTGTTTTAGTCGCAAGGTATATGGCACAGTTTGAACCTAACCATAACATGGTAGCCCCATTTAACAAAAGTTCTGAAATGCCACGTCCTATTTCACCCAGAATATATAAAAGCAACGAAATGCGGAATAGTAGTAGCATTAAAACTGTACTAAATGACCTATTATATGGACTCAGATAAATATCGCTGAGGATATGTCCATAGCAATCCAAATTCTCAAGTAGGCAAACAAGTGGCATCAACACGGCGTCACAAGCCAAACCAAACGAAATGATGCAACAAATGCCTCCAACAATATCAGGTTTAGCTTTGTTCTCGTACTCGCCTTTGTCATTGATGTACTCAGGACAGTAATCTAGAATTATAAAGATTTTCAGATAATTAATGACTCTCGTTTTGAGCAAAGTATAACTAATTAGTTTTCTAAATTACCTCTTGTCATTCGGGTGTGGAGACTCATTAAGTTGTTGAAGCCGGTATTTATTTGTTTGTTTTCCCAGAAAACCATCATATTGATTGTTACCACCGTGAGACTGGATATAACCCCACAGGTGAGCCCAAATGTTGAGAAGAAGTCAGTTCTGTAGCGATTTCCAAATATTTGCCCGGTCAGAATTACAAAAAGGTTACCGAATGCGAACAGAATCATATTCGTTTGTGATATATAGAACATTATCCAAGGTTTGCGAGATTTGCTTAGCAATATTTTGCTGTAGTCATGTGACCATTGATAAGGCAGCCTAGGGAGATATGGGAAGAATGATTTCTTAAGAGAATACGTGAGTCTAGTTAGCTTTGGTAGCATTTTAAGATCAGAAACTTGTGTGATTTAGAGATATGTCAGAACGCAGCTCTTTCGTTGGTCTGCTTAGGCCATAGTGACAAACAAAGTTTCGAATATATTTATAACTTCTTTGTAGTCATGCAGATTTAGGTTGTTTCCTATTCATATTAGAATATAATTTCAAATTGGTTTCGAAAGAAGGAAGCGATCTCAACATAAAAAGCCCAAAAACAACAACAAAAATCACGACAAATAAAAAAATTAAAATTATTAATTCTTTCTTTGACCTCGAATTCAAGAGTAACCAAAATCTAAAATAGCTAAATAACCTTAGGTAATGAACAAACTGACTTGAGCAAACATATTTTCCAGCATATTATCAGTCACATTTTGTTTTGAATTCACGATTTTAAAGTCTGTGAATATGATGTTTCTTAAATTTGTAACAAATTTTCAAAAATTCATAATCATTTGTCTATTTGACCATTTAAAATCATATAATCTTTGTGTAAATGGCAACAAATTGTTATTGAACATTCTCTTTACATCAATAAAGTGAGACCAATTTCCTTTCTGGGAAATGAGTTACTGTTTTAAGTGGGCTTTCACTATAAATGATTTGGAAACTAGTTAAAATATTTTTTAAAGAAGTTTGTAAACATGTTTGTTAGTTAAAACATCCCGAATTGATATTTTGAGGAAGTACTTCATTGTTTATGTGTCAACATAAATAATTTTCCAGAATGTACAGTATATTTAAGACCGATGGTGATTGTGCATTTGGGGATAGAAATTTTAAGGTATTAAGTTTGGATTACTATAATCAATTGAATCACAATTGTGTGTGTGTGGAATTTGGTTATAAGTATTCTGCTGTAATCAGATGGAATTGTTTCGTAGTTATTTGTTGGATTTTTTTTTAAATTTTGTCTTGAGTTTGCCATAGAAAAAAATGCTAGAAAACGAAAAAATGCTTAAAGATCATCGTCATGTGAATGCCTTAGATCCGTAGAACTATAGGTTTTTCACAGTAATATAGAAGTGCGTGCTTTTTTTATTTAAATTGCAATTATATACTATTGGTTACTTATAAAATATATAAATGATTTCATAAAATATCATAAAAAACTTAATTAATAAAAAAATTTTTCTGTGAGATGTTTTATTAGAATCTAATTGACTTATATGCATGATTATTTCTCTAATTTTATCTTTTTAGGCAAGTAAAATATATCGTTCTGGTTTGAAAGCTTCTACGACATTTATAGCCCTATTAAATGCCTAATATAATCTAAACTCCGAGTCATGTTTATTTTGTTTTGTGACCAAATTAAACAGTTTATTAAACAGTTGTATTCTATTTCTACAATTATTAACGTTTTAGGAGGGGAAACATATTTTTTTTTTTAAAAATGTGTGATTTTAAAAATAAACTTCAGATTTCATGAATGTCAGTTGTCTATTAAGTCTACCCTATTTTGGAAAAAAACATCTAAGATAAATCATAGAATTGTGGAAAATTATGATTTTTTAATCATAAACGGACATTTTTATAACTGAGAACTTGTAAAAAACCGTTCAGTTTTCCCGTACTTTTTGTATATTAAAATATGGGACGGTTTATAAAAACCCAGCCATAAGCAAAATAGTCAGGGAATCAAAATATTTATCTATACTGAACTCTAATTAACACAAATATAATAATTACTAAATCGAGAACATCATTTACTCTATTACACTTGAGCATTATTAAACTTATCTTTAGTATTGAAGCAAACCAAAATTGGTTTCTCATAATCGACTTTTGGTATTAAGCTTATTTCTTATGTGAAAATTTTAAATAAAAGTTTGCATCTTAACTTTCAGTAAAGATATTAATTTAAAAGATAGGTTTACTGCAATGTTTTGTGACTGAGATACCTGAAATGTAAAATTGATTCATTCCACATTTCCGTATGCAAACCGTTGGAATAATACATAAATGGGATTTGAGGAAAGTCAGTAGCTAATTTCTTGTAACAAATAGCAATAAGCATTTACTTCTGAAAGAATTATACTTAAACTATACATTTATCCCATTTCATTTCATTGAATTTCATTTCATTTGAATAACATTTCCAACATTACAATTAAGTTTGCTCAGTAATTTATTAATAGTCTGTCAAAAAGCGTTGTTCTTTTACTTTAATTATTAATAACCTGTCATGATGAAAGTAAAGCTATTTAATTGTTCCTTTCTGGGCGCTTGTTACAACCTGACAAAGTATTATAAAAACTGACAAGTTTTTTTGTCAGCATATACACCATCAACACAGATTGAAAAAACTGATATATAGATAATACGCAAGTGATAGTAGTTAGACTAATAGTTACTAAACTTGTTAAAAATTTTAAGTTAGAAATTGCACACTAGTCATGTTTTCATGGAACACCTTATAAATTTATGTAATATATTTTATCGTAGTGTTTACTCAAACTTTTGAAAAGTTGTTTTTAATATACAAATAAACTCTAACAATATTTGGAATATGTACAACAAGTCAATGACAACTGCGGCATATCAACACATAATTTCCCCTATGTCGTCAACGCCAAATATTAGTCTAATAAAGCAAATTTGAATCGACAGTAGTTATATGTCTATTTCCTAACGTAATTACACAAATTCCTTGTCGATGGGGTAAGTATGCACGAAAAAAGAAAATGTTAATTACTGCGGAAAATAATTACGAGTTTCGATTCCAAACCCATTTCTTACCACTCAATTTTTGGAGCACTTGTGCATCCTGTAATTTATTAGGCTGCCAGGCCTAAAAGTAATTTCAATCCTCATCAAAGCCTGCCCTAAAATCAATTGTCCTTTCTTCCGATCCGCAGACGGTCAATGTTGTCTAGACCAAAAACTGGAAACGTCATATTTGCTACAATGGTGAAACCTAAAATATTATTTCATGATTTAATTTTAATCATTTCAATTCTTTCTGCAGAGAGTTTTCGAATCGTAGAAGAATCCAATGTTCTGGATGTAACCAAAGAAGTTTCAATATTCAGTGACTGCGTAGTGCACGTAATTGCGAATATACTTGAAGGGGAAAAGAAGCCAAAAAATGTAAGCTTCGAAATAAACTAATTTTTTTATGGTTTAAAAAGTTAAATTAATTTTGCAATTTTTATATGCTTTAAAACAGGAAAAACCCCAATATTACTTGAAAAACTTCAAATTTCCCCAAATCCTTTCAGTTCATAAATTCCTCGGCCCTAACTGTTTCAATCCGGAACCCCGTTCTTCTAACAAATTCAAATTTCGAGTACCCCCACAAGCAAAATTGGGATGCTACGTTCTCATCTACATTGACCCGATACAATGCGACACCTTCAGAACCGACTTTGACATGCAATTGCTCGACCCAATGGTCGACTACCGATTAAAACACCCCAGCGATACCCGAGACGCCACACCATTTCAACTAACGGGCGGTAAATCCCACTGGTTTTTTATCCACATCTTAAAGGACAGCGAGGCAAATCAAGGAGAATTCATAACTGCTGGCGATATCTTCTTCATGATTGATTACCGCAATGACGACGACGACCCTGACACCTATTTAAACACAAGGATTGATGCAATTTCAACAAAGATAATTCTCAGGGTAAAATATTCACAAAATATTCTTGCATATCACGTCACCAACAGCTATGTAGTATCATTACATGAGTTATTTAAGCCATTTGAACAAAACTGTAAAGCTCATTGTAAGAAAGAGTTATTGCAGTACAGTGGTGGCATTTTCTTTGCAATGCTTAAAAAGCAAGCCGAATATTGGCTTAGAAACTGTATCAGCGGCTACGCACAAACATTGTTCGGTATGAAATTGTACATCTATGAAATGCCCGATACTGAAAACCATTCACATCAAAATATGAAAGAATTGGTAAGGTTAGAAGAATTTGTATCAAATTCCAATCCCACAAGCTTTGATCTGGAACTATCCGAAGATTTTAGGAAACCCGGAGATATTCTGCCGCAAAAACATTTTCCTTTAAGAAACTACAATCCCGACACACACTTTAAATCCGATATTTTGCTTAATATACTGTTCCCAAATGCCACCATATATATTATGGACAATTATGACACTGGGTATGAGCTGACTGCATCTGAAACCGCCCATGCCAGTCGGTTTCTCCCGAGAGTCCGTTTATATCACACAGTTCATACCACAAACGAGTTTCGATTGACAAGCAAAAATTCTCTGAGATTTGTCACATGCGCTCAGCATTCAAAACTGCAGGTTTTATCGTTAATGGGTTACATATCAGCGTTCACATGGGAAGCTTGGTTGGCAATACTTTTGAGTGCAGCGGTAAGCGGAGTTTTGGTCGACAGATTGCAATATTTTGCAGATAGAATCTATAAATCGAAATCTAAGCTTCAGGATTCAGTTCTAAATATTTCTTTTGTGTATCCAGTTCTAATGGCGCAAGGCTACGCAGTAATTCACAGATGTAAATGGATATGTGGTAGTTGGTGTTTAGCCGGAATTATCCTCACATTCTTCTATCAGGGTCATAATATCGACGAAATCATTTCTCAGAGAGGCCTCAAGCTACTTGAAACATTTGAGGAAATTGTCAATCGAAATTTCACTTTATACTCGATACTATACACTGGGCATTTGCATGCCAGCATAATTATGGCTGATACAGATATGAGCGATAAACTGGTCATCCCATTTTCTGGTAATATGATCACAAATATGGAAAGATATATTACGAAAAGTCAACAAAATCGTTACTTAAATAAATCAAAATTTACTCTGATGTCAAGAATGGAAGGGTTGGCGCATGTAAAAGAGATTCAAAGCGGTAGACTTGACACACTCGAGAAAATGGTGAATGCGACATCTGGTGGAATTCGTGGAAAAATTGCGATATGTAGCAAAGAAGCGTTTGTTGGGACGTACAAGGAAGTCTTATCGGTTTATAATGACGTCAAAAAGATTATCTCAAAAAATAAAAATATTGACACAAGCTTATTGACAATTGGGAAAGAAAAGTTGGAGGATTTGTACAGCACATTAGAATTCACTCAGTTTCCAATATCTGCAACCAGGTTGAATATCAGAATCCATTCGCTTTTACATTCAGGTTTATTTGGATTATGGTCTGAGTGGTCTGATAGATTGGAGAATTGGAAGGAGACTGTAGATAGAGCAGGGATTGAATATTTGGGTAATCAACCTAAACCAGTGAAAATTAAAGATAACGTTGTTGTGGTATTCATTATGCTTGGAGGACTACTAGCGTTAGGGTTTCTTTTGTTTTTGCTGGAAATAAGGAAAAAAATTGGGAGATTTGTGAGGAAGATGTGGATAATGGGAAAACTAGTTTGTTATTTTGTCTGGAAATTTTCTCGTGTTTGTTACAAATGCAAATGTAAGAAATCTGGTTAAACTTTAAAATCGACTCTGTGGTTTTTAAATTTAAGATAAGTTTAAAATAATATTCATATTGGATATCATGATTGATGGTGTGTTATTAGTTATAAGCAATTTATGAGAATTATATGAATTATCAATTAGAATTACGCTAATACTATCTTATTTTTTATCCTTTCTTTAACTGTCTGTAAATTATGCAAAGGCCACAGCACTGCTATTTTAATGTTTTAATGAAACATTTAAATAATTGAAAGAATAAAACTAATGGTCAAAAAAATGATTATCAATACAAAAATGAATTAATCCTATAATATGAAATATTCATAAAATGCATACATACACATGTTTCTCGAAAATTTTCTGATTCTCAAAAAAATTATCAATATTTTGTGATGTGACAACGTTCAAAAACATGAATTTAGTTTCACATCTCCAGCAAGGAAATGATTGGGCTCAGGTTATCGAAATGCTTGACAAGCCACGTGCATAAATGAACAAAGAGAAAGACGGCGGGGCTATCAGTTCCACGTGCAGCGGAGTCAATGCGAGCACATGGATCAAAAGCTCACGTTTATTAAAATTGTTACAATTAATTTTAAAAGACTTGGCATTTAAAAACTAGACTTTTGGAGCAATGGCATCGTTGTCGCCATATTCCCTGTACTGTACTGTGTGCAGTTCTCATTTTGAAAGACCCGAGTGGCTCCCCCATTTATTGACGACGAGGCACCTGGAACGCTCCAGATTTGAGGGGACTCATCAGGAATGGACTGATAAGCTTAAAAAGTGTACACTGGTTGTCTTCTCCAGCTTTCCTGTGGATTCGATCAGGCTTCTGGAAGATTTTTCGGTGGGAGGGAACCTCGTCACGGATTTTGTCTGGTGGAAAGAGCGACCTCGGCTCGGATTCTTGCAGTTTGAAAGCAGGTTCGTTAATTGAGCATTTAATTATTGGTAAGGTGATTTTTAGTTTCATCTGTACACTCAATATTGCATTAAAATATTTAATGGATCTGCAGAAAGTGCCTGACAAATGTCATCAATTTGGTGGGAGGAAACGCAGAAGCATCGGCTGGTGTTCACATTGATAATCAACTGGTTCAGTTTATTAAAGCGATTGATATGCCCGACTTGCAATGTAAGCTACATCCCATCACCCATTTTGTTGATCATTTCTGGCTAATTAACAACAAAGTATTAATAATTTATTTGTTTTATGATTTTTTTTCTCCAGTTGCGACCCTGCTCCCTCAGTCAGAGCTGGACTACTCCATGAACGTGAAGATTGGAAGTGCTCCCACAACAGTGATGGAGGGACGATCTTCAGCACAACTATGGAATGATCGACCCGTTATTTTTCGTACAGTTGACCAAGTTCAAAGAGACCCTGTCAAACTCCAATGAACCATTGGCAAGGCAGTTACGGCGAATTTATGAAGAAGTCGAGATCCCAGACCCTGAATTCAATCAGGCGCTATCCCTGAAGACCAACTTACAAGAACTGATTGCTCAACGCCATCCATCTTGTAAAGTGTGGATGATCCGACATTGGTGTCTCAAGCTCAGAACTCAACTCCAAGAACTCTAGTCCATCTATTCCTTCCGGAACCTGCACCTTTGGAGTGGATGGTCATGTTTTTTCTATGCCACGAGAAACTGGTGCCATCGCCAAGAACTGTGCTTGAGCGACCTCACAAGCCATTTCTACTCAAAAATGGGATCAATGACATTGGATTCTCCGCGGATTCCCAGTTTGTTGAAGAATGGAGGGCATCGCTTCTGAACAGAAGGGATTCTCAATTTTTCAACGATCTAGTCAACTTAGCCATCCAATTTTTCATATTCTGGTCTCGGTTCCATAACGGCAACTTTATTTTTAATACAAAGGACGGAGAGGTTCTCCAAACTGATCATTTCCGGGAAGGAGGACGACAAGAGGAAGGATCTCTGACGCCAAAGGAAGTCGTTTTGCTTAAAAATGCGTTTGGTGAACACGAGCACCTGAGGAGAAGAAAAATGTACATGGCAAATCCACTTGATGTGACCAAGCTGACAGGGCATTCCAACAGAGAACTTCATACTTGATGGCTGAAACCGTTAGGAAACTGCAAAAATGTCTTCCGGAAATGTCTGTGGGAAACGAGAAAGCTGTGAAGATGGAAGATGTGGAGTTTTTATCTGCTTTACACCTTGATCCCAGTAAAGTATTTGGGAGGGAGGCTCAGATGCCCAAAACAAAGAAAATTTTCAGTCCAAAGAGAATAATTTATAAACAAAATGGTTTTTAGTAAAATCTATTTGGATCAGCACAGGCTTGATTGTATTTAAAATCCACCTAATCATAAAACGGGCACCGCATGTAATTTAGAACTTGTGCGATTTGTACTTTTCATTGCTTTATACGAAAAATTTAAGGTGGGTCGCCACTGCAAGCTACCATTATAAAATAGAAATTATAAATAACAATGAATGATTCTAAAACGCTTCAGATATTTGACTTCGAATCAATCATAATAATTTTATTGGCATTAAATAGTATTTTTTAAACGGCTTTAAGGTAGCCAACTTTAGAATGAACAAACTGTAAAAATATTGACAAAATTCAGTGAATAACCTCGCACAGTGTTCTAAATGAGCTTGTGCATAGTGCAAGAAACGGTAGTTCCCATGAACCAGTACCATGTTTGTCTGTGTCTGTCTGTCTGTCCGCCTGTCCACAAGATAACTCCTGAACCCGTTTACCGATTTTGCTGAAATTTGGCATAGTTGCTCCATAGGGCTTAACACAAAAACCTATTGATTTTCAGTCAAATCGGTCAACCTCTTTTTTCAGAGACAACATATGGCATGTGATACATCATTCGAAAGCTCTTGTTGAGTAATTTTTTTATATGATCAGTTTTCCTTCCAGGCCTTTTTCTGGCGGGAAATAATTTTTTTTTCACCTTCTACACGACTTATCAGTATGAACAGGTTGAGACTAATGAACCCCATACTTGGTGGTGGACTCCTTCTGTAGTATTCTCACTCAGTTCTCGGTGATAAGTTTGTACTTTCCGAGATTTGCTATTCAATAGCTTATCTCTTAATTTGCCTACTTGACGTGTATCATGGGA
>JAQIXX010005507.1:0-13867 GCA_034700605.1 Willowsia nigromaculata | reverse complement strand
ATATGAAGACGGTTAAGTATTATTTGAGAAAATGTGTTGTATATATCGTCAGGTCTTACAAAATCTGTTTCGTTAAGGTTTTAAATTTATGTAAAAGCATTAGAACATGGGCTTTAAATTATTTGTTTTAGGAAGATTTCTAAAAGTCTTAAGTTTCTAAAGGTAATAAAAGGTGGCATATGCCTTTTCCTCACCTTATTTCTCTGGGTAGCGGCTCTTATTTTACGGTTTTGGGCTCTTAGAGCCAAAAAAAGCCAATTGGTGACATTTCCGGTAAATGAATGTGATAAACCCCAAGCTACTAACAGTAAATGAAACAATGACTTAATGTATACCTATTCACGCAAACAGAGTTAGTATACACTTACAATATTACATACATGTTAGAACCTCATTTGAGACAGAAACGTTGGCAGAGAAGCATCAAAATGGCAGCAGCCGATGGTCATATTGAACGTGTAATACAAGCTCCAAGATGACGTGTTACATGACAAAAAATAAATATTTCCGAGAACGATTTGAAACGTGACTGGAGAATTAAGAAAAAACTTCCTTAATAAATAGCGAAGTCTGGGATTACTATCGTACTTATGGGAAGGTCTGTTCATCAAAAATAGGACGAAAAGTGCTTGGGATGGAAAGTTGTACATACTTTGAAGAATATGGGAGAGAGCATGATAACCACAGAACTTTTAATTTTGGATTAACGGCAGAGAAGAAGCTTTGCCATACAAATGCACATAATCTCCAGAATCACGTAGTGGTGGGTTCAGCGTAAAAAAGGCCTGTGGTCGTAAAAAAAATATTGCAAAGGATTGGAAACACAATTAATGGTTTGAGTATTTGTATACCTGATTTAAATAATAAAAGATATGAATTTTTAAATGTTCTTTCATGGGGTTTATCACCTTAATTTACCGGAATCGTCACCAATTGGCTATTTTTCGGTTCTAAGAGCACAAAACCGTAAAATAAGAGCCGCTACCCTGAGAATTGGGGTGATCAATACGTTTTTTCATAAAAGTTGGACAAAGTTATACAATTCAAACCTGATATGAATCCTTATTTACGGGTTATTTTAATTGGGTTAATTACTTCCTCTACTATGCAATCTTTGGTAATCTAGGGCTGTTCTAAATATGCGCGTGCACTCAAAGATTATGCAGTACACATTTCATAATTTATAAATACCATACCTATTACCTTTCCAAAAGTTAATCTATCCCGTTGCAATATTTAATACTTCTCATACGTCATCGCAGAGCACATGCTCTTATAATGTTCTGAGAACGTGAAACCTTAAACTTGTTTACAACTGTTTAAACAATTAACAATCCAATTCATTATTATATATCAATTTCCCATACAGGTAAAAGGCAGTCTCACCTTTAAAGTTTCTAATTAAAATTTAATTAACGATATATAACGATTGCTTTATAAGCTAGACATGTTCTAAAAAGTTAGGAGACTCCCACAATTATGACTGTAAATTTCCACAGTTACGTGAATAAAATATAATGGAATAAATTTAATATGAGATACAATACGTTACACACTAAATACAACACATCTGCTTTGTACGCCAATGTAAACTCTTTTCGAATGAATATTTTCCCTATTACACTGGACATTTAGCTGGATTATATTTCAAATAATCATATGCAGAACTTCAAGTATTACAAGTTCACAATTATTCAGGAAAGCTAAAGGTTTTACAAGCACAATGCATTTAAGTACACTTGAACTTTGTCAAAATTATTTGGCATTTACTCAGCCCGTAGAAGAGATCAAATCGTTTCGTAAATATAGTTCAGATAAATTAAAAAATTATACAAAGTCATTGCTTAATTTACAAATTGTACTTATTAATTACGTAGGAGGATATTTCAATCCAATATGTCCCAGCATCTGCCACTCAAAAATTTTCATGGTATCCCCAAAGTCATCCTGTGCTCGAAACTTGTTCATGCTGGAGCTTCTCATAATATTCGTGCGGTTCATCCAAATATTATTTTTCGCAGCATCTGCTTATCACAAGCGAAAATATCACAACGGCGACAACATAATAGTTACCTGTTTTTGGGTTTCGTCAGTATGTCTGGGTTACCTGATGGTATCTTTTACAAGAAAAAATTATCATTTGGTCGTTCAAACTTTTAACACATTATTTCAAGTAGATGTTATCCAAACATCTCCATACATTCGGTTTCTATTTACAAATGTGCCTTTAATTACAATTGTATGTCCGTTTTTGTACTTTATGCTGATATTAGTGAAAAATCCAGAGCCAATATCAAGATTCCTGTATCCGCTCCTGAGTGACAGACCGTTATTAAGGAACACTATCTTATTTGGAATGGTTGCTTTCGAGATTTGGGGATTTACTTTGATGTGTGCTTTCTCTTGTTTACTCTTGTATGACGGTATGTCTGGCAGTAATGTTGCCTTATACACAATAGCTTTAAAGTGTGAGATGAATACAAGGGATTGTAGACTTTTATTTATTTCGCCTTTCAAAGTCTTAAAAGGTTGGGTACATGAGTATTGCCAATTGCAAATTTACACTGGATTGGTAAATGACTGTTTTCAGAGGGAGCTAGCAGTCCCGTTTAAAAACTTTCTTATTTCAATTTGTGTTGTGACATCAACTATTATTTGCAACAAGGAATTTTGTCATTCAACATCAGTTTCAGGTTTAGCAATCTATGTATATACAATAATGAATGTGTACATTTTAATGACAATTGGATACTACTTTCCCGGAAAAGCAAACAGCATTAGCAAACGATTGATTCTTGCTTGGAAACATAAATTTGGTTTGCAATTATGTGTTAATCTACCAAAAAGATCTCAACGAGAATGTAGACTATTGTTTTGTGCTTATAGAGATCTCAGAATTTCAATTGGTGCAGTTAATTATTATGAGAGGGGAACAGCGCTGAATAATATTCTGGACTTTTTGCTTCTGAAAACTATAAAGTTTGCTTTAGTTTACTAGATACATAAAGTGACATGTAGATTGTAAATTAAACATTAATTGTAAGGCAACAAATTGTTTTTTATTAAATACACATGATTACATGATAAGATATCTAACACTTATTGAACTTTTAATTTAATTACGTAACAGTAAACTTTAGTATTTACGTAAGAAGATTGAGCATAACAATTCAAAAGAATAACCGGTAGTAAAGTTTTGACAAATATTAAATGGCAATTGTATAAGCGTAAAAATGTCAATTTCTGGTACAATAATTGGTCATTTTACATATATATTCAAGATTCAGCAGTAAGTGGAATATTAGAACATACTCATGGACGGATAACATTATCTCGAAACTGTCCAATAACATTGCCATGTGGGTAATAAAGAGCACAACCAACAATCATATTGCCTGATCGACCAGTTCCATACCCAAATTCTTTACTGCTTTTCCACACTAGTTGTGTAAAATGACCAGTTCCTGGTTCGTAGTCTTGGTTGTAGTCATGTTTAGACTCCTCAGAGTACCAACCATTTGTTGAGCTTCGAGCAGCATCGACATCTGAAGGAGATCCTCCCCATTGAGCCCAGAGATTTTCACCAGCACCATTTTTATCCGGACAAGAATGGTCTATTGTACCCTTGGCAGCATAATATTGGGCACAACGAACTGCACGGTTGTTAAGCTGGAAAAGTTTACATTTAAAAATAATTATCGTACTTATTTTATAGTCTAAATATATTTACAGGGTTTAATTCAACTTACGTCATCACTGGCCGTTAAGGGATCAACGTGATGTCTGCTCCTGTACTGGTTATGAAGATCTCTGGCTACCCTTTGGAATTCTTGTTCAGCGCCAGCTACAATGTTGCATATTGTTAACGCAACAAGAAGCGTTCCAAAAGCGTAATAGGAAACCATTTTGTTGATGAGCTTTTTTAAAAATGATAATTTTAAAAATTTAATGGTTCTGAAATTCTTTTGTCAACTAGGTGCAAATGTAATGCAGGTTCATCCATGTAAGCTTTGACTGTGGAAATATATACTGTAATATCACATCCTGGATTTTAGCAGGAATGACACCAAAACGTCAATATTTTTTACCATAGAGTACAATCTGTCATGTCACAATGGTTGTTTATTTTTCGGCTGATTTCTCACAAATATGTCATGTCGTCATAAATTATGTAACAAGGCAAGTATTGTTTTTAGCAAGGATGGAATATCTGAAACTGTCCCTAAAATAAGAAAAGATGTTTCCCTGATAGAGCTAGGACACTACATTATCTGTCCACTTGCTAGTAAGGTTCTTCAAAATTTTCACTTGTTACACTCTTAATTTGAAAACCCCGTCTTCAAAGAATAATATGTAACCCATGTCTTCTAGTTACTTACCCGGTAGTGCTGTTTTCAAGTTGCGTACGAATTTCCATCTCCGTATACAATATAAATGTACGATCGATTTTATCAGGATTTTTTGGAACATATTGGAAAACAAACAGTTTATAAGTTTTCTGGAATTTTGCTCATTGAAAGCTTTTACACATGTTATCACCGTAACAAATATAAATGGATGTTCCGGATAAACTCACTCGAAGTTTTGATTGATTGATTGATTGATTTTATGCACAAATAATTCATACACGGACTTAATTGTAACGCAGTGGCACACGTTATACATATAAATAGTTTTCATTTGTTTACACATACAGTCAAAATAGAAGAATAACATGAAAAATTCTTGTAGTTCTGAATAGGTTTGTTGGATTTGTCTGATATTTGGCAGGAATATTACTTGTTAGAGACTGCATATATCCCACACAAGAATGGAGCATATGCTTATGTATATAGCTTACAGAGGGGTGGGGGTCAATTTTTACCTGAGTCAAAATAGAAGAATAATTTTGGACCCCAAAATTGTTTTCGATTTTGAAGTGCGTTAATCATTAGAAACGAAACTGAAATGATTCTATTCGAAACCACAGATGTTGAAAATACAATATTAGACTGTTTTGCACTACTTTATAAATAGGCATTGCATGACGGGGGCACGAAAAGCAAATCACTCACTGAGTTTCAATTTTATGTCAATTTTACTTAAAAATTCATATTATATTGTGGGTTTTTGCATTGGTACGAGGTTATTTGTACTAAATACCATTCCAAAGCTGTGTTGGGGTTCAGTAGTGGCCAACGAAACCCATATAAGCTTTCAAAATTGCACTTACGCGGGGTACCCAACGTCGTCGGAACGAGTCACTTTTGCTTTCCCTCCCATTTCTAAGGGGAAACACGGTCATATTTATGCATAAAGAGATGTAAATTCCATCTAACATATTTAAGAGACTATATCTTACTGCTACTACAAGGACTCTTTACAGGAACGTGCTGTGTAATCTACTAAAGTTAGCAGATCAGGCCTCCCCATATAACCCAATGCTTTTTCTAATGCAAAAATTTTATTAGATCTTCAAATAAATATGTACTGAGTCTATTTAAAGTTATCATGTGGCAGCACTAAGATATAGTCTCTGTAATATGTTAGCAGTAATTTATATCACTTTGCGTATGGATATGACCGTGTTTGCCGTTAGAAATATGAATTCAAACAAAAATGACCTTGACGGGTACAAAGTGTAGGAAGAATTTTGAAAGCTTATATGGGTTTCGTTGGCCACCACTGAACACTAAAACAGCTTTTGATTGCTAATCAGTACAAATTAACACGTGTCAACTCAAAACTATGCGATTTAATGACGATTTTTAAGTAAAATTTACAAAAATTTGAAACTCAGTGAGTGGTTTGCTTTTCGTGCCTACGTCATTCAATGCCTATGTATAAAGTAGTGCAAAACGGTCCAATATTGTATTTTCAACATCTGTGGTTCCGAATTGAATCATTTTAGTTTCGTTTCTAATGATTAACGCACTTCAAAATCGAAAACAATCTTGGGGTCCAAAATTATTCTTCAATTTTGACTCAGAGTGTATTTGTAGCTTTTGCTGATTTCAAACTAAAAATAAAAATCATACAAACATTTTGTTTTTCATATTGTGAAATGTTTAAATATGAAATTTCATCCGGGCGGTTTATTAAAAATGAATAACGAAGGGATGGATTCAAGGGTAGGGAAATCCTGCAGTGAAAATAATTCGCTACAAATTTCTCACTCTCAGGTTGGTTTAGGACTTCCGGTCCTTGTCTCAAACGAGGAACCTGAAGCTAGCCCGGCGATTGCTTCTGACGCTCACATCGGTACGTTTTTAAGTTTAAAAGATGTTTTTCCTAATTAAAGATACTTTAATAAAGGCATAAAATATGTAAGTTAACTTAACAAACTGTTATCTGCACAGAACTCAGTCCAGAAGCAACAGAAGTTAAAAACAGACTACGAGCAATTTTTGGAAAGATTGTGGCCCAACTATCTGCTTCCAATCGGAAAATCTGTTTCCAATTTCTTCAAAAGGCATCCACTGTAGAAGACGCGAACGACAGGGCAGCTTATCTGAGTGTAATTTCTGAAATGTGGGACACCATACAAAGTTACCGCCACCAAATTTCTAAACACCGGACCAAACGCCGGAGAACTAAGAGGTCAAAAACGGAGGAGCATACTGGAAATATAGCAGGTCTTAACAGTTTTACGGAACGAGACTTATTATGGATTGTAAAATATGCCGAATTTGGGTAGCTCATACCACAGTTATCAAAATGAGACACTGATGTCCAATATTTTTTGTATCTTTTGGGTGCAAAAGTGGCAGACAAATATAGAGAGGAATGGCTTTATGAGAAGAACTTTCATTTAATACGAGATAAACTGAAGATATATGAGCAGGGACTGAGGACGCCTAGATTATTCATGAAATTTGGTGTCCTCTAAATGCCGTAAAATCTCAAATTTAGGAGGTTTTGTGGCAATTGTCGGGATGCTTAGGATGAAATTTTAATGACGCAGAAAATGTTGATTTCCTGTTTTTTCTATTAAGTTGATGGGGTTTTGCAGTAATAAGTTTGAAAAAGTATTGAAATATTGAACACTCTGCATAAATTGTTAAGCTTAAATATAAATTCAGTGAGGAAAAGAGAAATTTCTAAGAAAATAATTATTCTTCAAGAGAAATTGGTCTTTTGATCCTCCCATTAGCTTCAGGGAACGGAGCTTGTTATAGTTGGTAACGTTTGCAGAATTTTTTGCTCTTATTAAGTCGAAGAATGTCATAAAATATAACCCCTTGTTTAACGCAGGATGTAAACTAAATAGTTGAGACACAGTTTAAACGGAAGAATAAACAAAATTATTAAAATATGTAAAATATTATAAACTACATGCGACTTAAATGCTCATTTGAATTAATACAGGTTTCACAGATGCTTCACCACTAATTGCTTCATAGTCCGTTAAGTCTTAAAAGAAAATGGTTCAGTTTTTATTTTGAGGAAAGGCAAGAAACGAGAGATGCTGGGGTTTGAGAAGTATTTATACATATTGAGTATCTGTAATTTAGCTCATTTTTTATGACCCTTAGACACACCTGGCCTTCACGAAATACATATCTTAAATTCCAGGTGATAAAATAAGCCCATTTTTAAATGGCAAGGTATTATGCCTTCTTCATTGGTTGCTCACCAATTCACAGGAAATCTGATATTCTAAAAACCTTTGAATTGTGTCCTCTGCTCAGCATAATTATTCCTCAGCTCAGCAATTCATGGCATGTTATTGTTTAAGCTTTTCCACGAAGTACATACCGAAATAGACCGTTAAAGTGTTACCTGTGTGGTTAGCATTGTTGTCGAGCAACATTTTAATGCAGATAAAATACATTTTTCAAATTTTGGTATTTGAGGTAAATCCTTTGGCTTGGTTAAGCGAGGGAGCTCATAAAAGATTAGGCTGTTTGAGATTAAAATATTGAACCATTCTGTGTTTATTTTATATCAATTTCTACGATACTGATGTGTCATTGAGTGAAATGTTTTAAACGAATTTGAAAATTTTAAATACTTACAAATTGTTAAAGTGGGACGATATTTAAAACAAAATTTTCTGTATATTTTACCACATATCGTCCAAAGTTATAAATAACTTATACAGTATACAAGTACATATACATAGTATATATGCATTATATACCTACAAATGTTGTGGGGTGCACAATAGCTCGTTTAAAGTAAAGTTACATTCCTCGCCCAATTACCTCCATGTATTTGTATATACACGAGTAAATTGTAATCCAGTGAATGTTGAAAGTAAACGCATGAAAGGAGCAACGGAACACGTAAAGTGTTTATTACAGTTTACGATTTTCTCTACAAACAAAAAAATCACAAGTTTAAGAAATATTTTTAAAAAATTATTGTGATAATTAAAGCTGTTTTGTTTTTAATCAAAAACTATTTAAATTTTGTTTTAACAATGGATATTTCTCCACTTTCGCTTCAAAAGCATCCAAGTTTTGACTACACGTTCAAAAATATAACTCTTCTTTACGAAGCATTAACCCATTCATTTGACAATCCAATAAGAAAATTAGCAAACGGAAATGTGTTCTACACAAAAAAGACTTTCTACAGACTCAAAACTCTTGGCGTCAGTGTATTCAAAGTGATATGTTCTGAACAAGCGATTCTCGAACATGAAGTTACTGCAGGGCCTGGAGATCTCACAAAATATGTGGAAAAGCTCCACTCCGAATCCGTCCTCAAATCTATCGGGAAACTTCTCCAACTCCGAGAATATGTCGAAGTAGCAAATGGATATCCATTGGAACAAATTGAAAATTTTTATCCGGACGTTATCAAAGCTCTATTTGGAGCTGTTTTCGTTGACGTATCAAACTATAAACTTTTAGGCAATCCAGCAATTTTAACCTGTAAAGAGCTGATGCTGAAAATGTTCCGCAACACAAATCTAATCAAGAAAAATTGGAAGTTTTATCCTTTCGATGATTTCTTCCCAAATCCAAAGGTTGATGTCCTCAGGTTTTTATACCTTCAGGGGTTGTCCGGTTATAATGAGCCTGTTGAGCTTGAGGACCCCAATCTTCTATATGGATTGATTGGCTACAAATTTGGTCGGCAATCCCTCCTCATGGAGGCAATGACACATGGCAGTATAAAGCAATACGAAAGCATGAAATCTGCACCAGACTATCAGCGTCTAGAATTTTTGGGAGATGCCATTTATGAACTTGTAATCTGCGAATATTTGTACTGGTACTTTATCAACGACGATAAAGGCGATAATTTTAATCGAAAGGAGATTGAGAAGTACACGAACAAAAAGTTCCAAAAGGTGATCGCCGAGTTTATTTCATTGGGGAGGATTATTCTCAAGCCAAGCCACGTTGAGGTGGAAAATCTTCAGTGCTTTTTGGAGTCACTGGTTGGGGCAGTTTATGTGGACAGTTGGAATCCATGGAAGACTATAAAGCGGGTTCTCATTAACCTTATTAATGAGTGCAAACTGGAGCTTTTGAACTCGGGGTGTTCCAAATTGCCCCATTCCATACAGAAATGTAAGTTCACTCATTAACTAGATAAATTAAATAAATATAGCTTGATTTTTTATTTAAAAACTAATTTATTTTTTCAGGCTACACCACAAAATATCGACTCATGAAAGAATTGCCGACATTTAACGAAAATTCGCCTGATGAAAATGCACCCGCGGTTGTTAATGGAGGAATATTTATTCGGGATGTGACATCATTTATGAAACAATGGGAATTCTTTTCAGTTAAACCTGAAACACATCGAAAGTTATTGGAAATGGCGCTGGAGGAGGCAGAAGGTAAAATGGAGACCTCCTTCTTATCAATGGACGCTTGTAATCGGGCGGAATTTAAGAGAAAGAATTTGTATGGAGCTGCTGCTCAAAAACTTTTGGAAATGAAGTATGAAATTAGAGCGGAAAGTAAGACAGTTAAAAAATATGAATTTGAATGCGCCCCAATATCGGCAAACTTAAAGAAAGAGAGTAATAGTGATTCTGAGTTGCATTTGGAAACTAATGAAATCACGGCTTGGGATGCTCTTAAAGCATTTATTATAATTTGCAAGTTTTTTGCGAAATTGATAGTTCTTCCATTTAAGGTTTCTGGAGATTTTATTTATGAAATTATAAGCTCTAAAGTATTTCAAATATGTTTAGTTCTAAGCTTTGCTATACAAATAGCAATTGGATATTACGTTTATACTTTAAATAAAAGTGAGCAGCGAGAGCAAAGCCTTTTTAATTCATATTTTTCTTAAAAAGTTCTAGTTGGTTTGAAAAGTTAAATTAAACTCAACTTTAAACTCTTCGTTTGAAGTGGTAATTAATAGTGTTTCATCCATTGTAAATAGAGATGCTGAAATATTTTGTAATCTAAGGTCAATTTCATTAGTACTAAATATTGGTTAACTATTAACTATACTAACTAACCACTTACTAACTATTAACAATAAGTCTTTTATTAGCATTTGAGTTGAATAAAGAATACAAATTTTAGATCCTCTTGTAAAACGTCGTTAGTGTCATCGTATCCAAAAAAAATTCTTTAAAATTATCATGTGTTTCCCAAATATACCATAATACTTTTTACAACATTTCTGTAATAACATAACTACTTATGTGAGATATGACAATCCACTTATGATGAAGTATTAAAGTAGAAGTATTGGTTTTCATGATAAGTGACGCTAATTGAGAAATGAACGTTTGCAATTAGATAACTAAAAAGTGTATAAAGACTTTTTGTAGCACCTAGAGTACGAAATTCATATTGACTGAAAAAGGGTTGAAAAATGCTGCTGTATTTATATAACGTTGTTGAATACAGAATTGTTGAAAATGCCCTTCTTGCATTGTAAAGTGAATGCTTATATGAATATATGTGAATACTTGTAAATTCATATTTTGAAGGGCCTTATAATGACAAATAATTTTGTATCCCTATCCGCCCCCATATAATTCTGCTCATACAAAAAGAGAAATCACACTGCACATTGTTCTTTTAAAAGGACAAGAAACACAAGAGCATAGATGTTTGCTGTATTTTTTTAGTCCATGGGGAAATGCATAGAATAGATATATAAGAAAGAAACAACATGCTAAAGAAAGGCAAAGTGTTTTGAAGTTTTGTAGCTTCTGGTTATATTCTAGAGTATATTTGCTAGATTGTTTTTTTAACTCAAACCATTTGTTTAATTATAAGTATCATAACAGTTTCATTTTTTATATTAAAGATCAAGCTAATTGAAACGTTAGTTACAGATTACAAGCTATCATAAAATTAACTGATGTAAATTGTAGCCCGTTATCTAAATACGAGACTCCTCTTGCTTAATTTATCGGAATGTTATTTGTTTTCTCCAGTTGTAAGTTAACCAAATATAGATATTACCCGTTTCAATAACACGAGGTTTTCTGTGTTATGCAATATTTGTACTTTCTAAATTACTAATGTAAACATTTCTGGTCTTACGTAATTCTTAAAATAGGAAACCTACTCCACAAAAATTCAATTTTCTTTGAAAATTAATATAGACGCGATGGAATCAAAGTTGTCATTCAGCAGTGAAAAGTTTTTGCTGCAAAATGTTACCTCTCAGATTGACTTACAAGCAGGATTGGTCCCTGTATTAAAACAAGAATTTGGAACTGAATTAGCTACTATCGCTGATAGTAAAGCGGGTGAGTTTATATATTTATTTATGAGTAAAATACGCATTGAAAAATAAATATAATCTGGTTTGGTTAAGTTCTTAGCGAATATTCCATTGGTTTGATATATTTGGATATACATTTTGATTAATGTCGTTAATTATCTTTATAGATCTGGATCAAAAACCTAAAGGAATTGACAACAAGCTGAGAGCAGTGTTTGGTAAAATTGTGTCACGAATTTCTCCTTATCTTGGGATTACCCTTAGCCGCCAAACCTGTATCCAGTTCCTTAAATACGCGGCTGCTGCAGAAGACGCCACTGACAGAGAAGCATATTTTAACATTATTTCTCAACTGTGGGATTTAATACAGAGTGGTCGTCAGATTTCTCAAAAACGGCTAAAACGCCAGAGAAATAAGAAGTTAAAAACGGAAGAAAGTACTGATGACACCACAGCATTTATCGGGAAACAATTAACACATTTTGAACCTCTTAATATATTTAGTGAAGGGGATTTAAGGTGGATTGCAAGATATGCAGAATTCGGGTCAATGATAACACAGCTACCAAAATAGGATTACGATCACAAATGTTTTCTTTATCTGATTAGTGCAGAATTAGCAGAAAGGTATAAAGACGAAGAGGTTTATGATTCGGGACTTATTGCCTTGCGAGATAGAAAGCAATTTTATGAGCAGCGACTATATAAAATTTAATTGTATTTTGAAATTTTTAAGTAAATCTGGACATGCTTAAAGCAAAAATTTCAGATAACGAGATAAATTTTGATTTTCAAATTTTTAACGGTTTACACGGGTAATTGTATAATTTAGCGATGAGTTAATTTGAAACCAAAGAATTATAAATATTCATTATTTTATAGTGATAATTGCAAAGGAAAATTAAATATAAAACAGTTTTAAAAATTTAGAATTACAAATAATTATAAATTAAGCTCCACTAATTCTCTTAAGTTCTTCGTCCAGTTCTGGTATCCTGTTACGTATTTCTACAAATTAAAAATAAAAATTGTCTTAGCACTTACATTTAATTATTGTAGTTTATTATGATGGATTTAGTTTACTAATTATCACCACTTACATGCTATCATACTTCCCCAAATTGCTACTTCCCCCCTCAAGCACCTCACGTTCGCGGAACTGAACACACCTCCTGGATCCTCATCACATCAGCTCCCAAGACTAGCCGGCCCTCCTCCCCAGAAATTATTCCTCCTCATCTTCTCCTCACTCTCATATGTCCTCCTCATCCTTAAACAACCCCCTCCCCATAAGTTCCCCTCCATCACACAGGTCACCAGATTTCGGCACTCCAAATATGCCCTCCAACTCTCCAGAGACTTTGGTCTGGAAGGTCTTCAGCCGGCAGCTTTTCAAGCACAACGATTTTAAAGTGGAAGTTCTCCGAGAGCTTCTCGAACATTCGCTAATCACTGATAACCAAACCCACTGGAAGTAGATGAATGTGAGGTCTACGTTCACGTTTTGTGGTGCTTCCATTCTCCTCCTCCAACTCCTCTTGGAACCCCCTCTCCTCCTCATTTCCTCCCTCTGTTTTCCTCTAGCGTTCACCTTCTCCTCCTGTCAAAAATCAAAGGTATTTAATCGAAACAGCCAAGCAAGTTAACCTGATCAAATTTAATTAACTTAATTATTGTCAGGTTAATCATGCCTAATGGCTTATCCATGACGCCCCTTCCAGTTGAACTGTTGAGTGGCTGGCTTGACGAGCAAGGAAATCCCACCCAAGCAAGAACCAATGACAATGAACACATCATTTCTTCACCTTCTAAAATAATCAACAATTAAATAATTAATGTTTCCTCCACCTGAGAAATCTTTTGTAGGAAAGCTTATTACAATTCTGACTCATAATGATCTTCGCCACAATTTCGTCACTTGATGTGGGAAAGTGGTGTCAAGATTCTATGATTTTCTCACGACTCATGAGAAACTATGAAGGAAAATGAGGAAATTAAAATGTCAAAATGTCAACTAATTAAAGTAATTAAAGTGGAGCCAATCTTCCATTTTTTCTCATCAATCGCATCTCTAATTTTTATAGAGCTTCCGTAACTTGTTGGAAGAATGTGTTCGAAAATGCGATTCCAACTTGTAATCAGATGTGCCTTCTTGTGGCTTATCTTTTTCCTCCTCCTCCCGATAACCCTTTCCATAGTGGTGCCCCTCTTTGTATACAAAATACTG
>JAQIXX010005506.1:0-13868 GCA_034700605.1 Willowsia nigromaculata | reverse complement strand
TTCGGCTCTAAGAGCCCAAAACCGTAAAATAAGAGCCGCTACCCTGAGAAATAAGGTGACGAAAAGGTATATGCCATAAACAATTTGCATTGAAGGCTAGAAAGAATAAAACTGCATAGGCTAAATAAAACAGAAATTGTAACAAAGACTATATTTATAAAATATAACAGAATCACGATCCTAAAGTGAAGCGTTCTTATTTCAATTAAAACCCCCAATATTCGTATCGCGTGTAAGCGCTTTACAATTACTCCAATGACACGTGATTGTAGCGAATAATCACATTGTTTTTTAAAGTACTTTTTCCATGCATGATTTTCAAAGTTGTCGAAGAGTAGATTTAAACGGGAAGAGATATTTTGGAAGCAAAATAGACAACACTATTTTTGCATTAATTTCCACTATTTTGAAGCGTTTTTCAAGTTCTTACTTGGAGCTTTTGCCACTACTTTCAGTTCGATTCTGTTTCCCATTACTAATTCTAAAACAATGATGGCATGTCATTGTTGAAGTAGCTTTAACGTTCAAGACATTTGAAAAATATTTTTGAAAAAATAATTACAGATATTTTAGTTGTAATCGCACCTAAAATAGTAAAATCATTAAGTAAAAGCTTATACAAACATTGACGTGTATATTTCACATAGTGAGCAAAAGCCTTTTCCATATTTAATTTAAGCTTTTATTGGTCATCACGGTTTTTGATCGCTTTAATTATTATAATCCTGATGGGGCACTTACTTGTACAGAAGCATTTCGTTCAAAATTTAACTCTTTTGTACTTGCACGGTTTCGTTAATCTGTACAATTATGATCTTAATCAATACCATGTTTCCCACGCGTGCTAGTAGTTGATGTTGGGCATTACTCAGTTTTTATTCTGGCTTTAAAACACGATCAGTCCTAAATGGAATCAGATGGAGCTCAATATAATGTAACTGGAACGTCGAATACTTTGTAGTATGTACGCCCTCGTCTTTTCTTCTTAATTCTTTCCCACCTCACACATCTCTTAAAAAATAATATTTCAAAAGTGTTTGGAGGGGACTAGAATAAGAGTAAGTGTAAACAATAACTGCAGTAAAAAAACTCAGTGTGTTATGAATCCCGAAAGTCAAAAGTTGCAACTTTAGTCAATAAATCGAACGTAAACGAAAAATACTTAATTGCACGATAAATTTTTCTGCATTCATTTTCAAAGGTTAGTTGAAAACTTGGAATACGGTGTTGAAGCATTGAGTAATTTTATCATATTGCTTAGTAGCGTGATGTACGCTGAATATTGATTACAGCGATTATACTAGGTTTACAGATACACACGACATTTCATGTTATAACATGTTTCAGTGTTACATATCAACTGGAAATGCAGAGTAACAATATTTAGGGTTTTTTATGAGCCTTGTTGGACCCAGTTTATTTATGCGTGATATTTTTCCAAGTTTGTACGCAAGATATTTACACATAGAAGTGAATCTCGATATCCTTTGCATCTACATTCCTACGTACAAATCAAGAACATGGTGAGCATATGTACTAAGCCTGTGAATGGAAACTCACAATGAAAGAACGAAAGTTGGAAAGAAAAGTGGAATCACCACAGTGGCTGCAAAGCGAGTTAAGGTAGATTTAAAAAAAGGAAAGTTGAAGCCAAAGTCAGCAAATAAAAAGGCCCTGCTGACTCGGCATAACTGTTCGGAGTTCACGTTCAAGTTCTCTGAAGACATTGAACTTTCTCCCATCCGAGATTTCAGAACTGCTGGTGAAAAAATAAATACTGAAATAAAATACTTGTTGAAGAAGAGAAAAAGAAAATATTGAAAAGAGAACAAGATGCCACTTTCAAACCTGATCAACTGTATGGGTTTGATAAGGACCAGGCAGAAATAATGATGGACCCGTAACAAAACATTCCTGACAAAGCTGGATATCAACTTTGGAACACATGAATTGTACGATTTCTACAAAATGTAACTGATTCGACAACCAGGGGGCAAAGGGATGATTTTATTGTTCACACAATGGGGCCGAATAGGTGCATCGGGATAGTACAAGTTGCGTTGCCTAACAATCCGAATTTAAAACGAAGTATTGCACAAAGCAAAGATTGTATTAGTGTTGCTGGAATATATCTAAAAATTTGGCTGAAAGAGAAAATGCTAACATGCAAATCATAATATTCAACTCTCAAACACGGATGGATAAGCTTCTCCCTTACATAATAGTTAAGGACATCCAATATATAACCGTATAAAAAGAATAACATTACACGATGTACTTATCTATGGAATGATTTTAAATGCAACAAGGCTTATTATATATGGTTACATTATATCATAAATCTTTTAAAAATATGTTTTAGGGGGTTTGGTTCATAAAGTTAAAAATAATTATTAAACCAGAATTTTCTAAAGAAGTATGCCCTTCAATCGTACTGAATGACATTGGCACGTGGAGAAATTTCTTTCTAACTGTCACTTTTCATTGAAATTGGTTATCATATCAGTCATTCATAAAAGTTGTTATTATGAATCAGCTTAACATTATCTCACATTGTTCAAATAACTGGTTAAAAAATTTTCATACTATTGTTAGATCACAATTTCCAACATACCTACTCAATATCCACACTCTTTTGTTTACATAAAGCCAGTTGTAGCAGTGTTGGTTAGTTCGTGTTCATTCGTGATGTGAAATGTGACGATATGGCATAAGTGATGTCATGAGTCATAAGTGTAGAAGAGAATTACAAAAATTCAACAAACATCCAGATGCTGATCAGTGACCACAAATGTTCAAACGCAGATTATCACTATTCAGCGAGCCACTCAACAAGTTATTTATTAAGCTCATTTGCTAAAAGAAATATGTAAAAAAATAAAACTTATATCTCAAATATCCAACTCAAATCTTACGAAGAAAGTACTGATGGATGTTTGTTGACGTCTTATCTCTTACCACTGACAATCATTTTATTGACAGCAGAAGAATTTGATCTTTATGTAGTTAATATTAAACTTCCATGAGATTTAACAGTTATATCGGAGATGGACTTGTTACATGACGGAGTAGTGTAGCATTTCATGTGATTTTAGTGAATTGGATATTCTGTTTTTTGGATTTTGCAAACCATGTTCCCCTTCAACATTTTCAAGGTTGTATAGACAGATTTAAATTTAGTGCTTTGTTGTTCATCGCAAGTTTGATTGCTTTAGTTATTACCGTAAAATCTGAAATAGACACATCTTCAAAATTGCACGCCACGTCGTCTACGGACTAAAAAGTTGACGAAGCTAATAGACGCCCCCTTATTTAAATCACTGTAAAGTGTCGCATGTGCAATAGTACATATTTGTGCATTCAAGTAAACAAAAAAACCACAATATTTGATCTTTTTTGCTTTAAATGTACATTTTCGTCACACTGACCATACAATAATAGATTAAATAATAGTTTTTATTTTATATTTATGTATTGCAAGGAGCTAATTTTGAAAATTTACAAAATAAAAAGTTTATGGAGTAAATAGACGCCCCCTCAAATACGCGCCACATTTAATAAACGCCCCGGCGTCTACGAATGAAAAAAACGGTATTGCTCGCAGAAGCTGTTGCGTCTATTTCAGATTGTACGCTACATCCGCCAGGAGTAACTTGTGCATAATATGTATTTCATTCATTCTATGCAACCACATTCTATGCTGATTGATGAAGTACTGGGGAAAATATTTAATGTAACAAAAGCTTTTGAGTCTGCTTGTTTCCCTCGATTTGATGTATATAAATAACAAAATAACATTTTGATCAATAACAAGCTACCGTGCTATGATATAAACTGATGCTATTGTCTGGCATCCTACCACGTTCTGACTTAAAAAACAATCTGACCACAAGCTAGCAAATCGAGCTCTATATAAGCTAACTGAGTCGCGAATTGTTTTGTAGCACGGAAGACGATTAGCTACGTAGATAAAACGCCCTCGCTTACGTTTCCTTCTCCTAAAAACAGTTATCAGAAGTGGTAGGAGTGAATTAAATTGTATACAACAGCTGCAGTAAAAGAAGAGTTTTTAAATTCGGATTTCAAGCATTCGGACTTCGGATTCCGAAAGTTGCAACTTTAGTCAATAAAATCATTGCATTTAATCGCGTGTGTAGAGTACTTACTTTGGGTTCTAAATTATTCACTTTAAAAGTTTTCTGCATTCGTTCTCAAGGTCTACTCGAGAAAAGTGGGTTAAAAAAGTTGAGTTATTAATTAAATATTTTATTGAATACCACAATCAATAATCGAGCAAGATCCATGTAAGTAACAATAAATAAATAAACATTTATATATTAAAAATATGTCACTGAATAATAGTAAATATCACAATACACCCTAAATCGCATAAATAGAATTACATGAATGCATTAAAATGAGACCATGTAGTACGAGTACAATAGTACACCATAATTTTAGCCCAAATTCAACAATTATCCTACAAGAAAGAACAGATTATGGTATGAGAGGAAAACATCGCTAAGGAGAAAACTGGTCGTTGTAGCACTATTAAATAACGTAAGAAAACCCCATCCAGTAGATATCTCTACCACATTTGGCCCACCCTGTTGGTCCATAAAGCTTTGTTGTACCTACTAAAAACAGCTCTAAATACAGAATCAGAAATACTTAAATAAGTCATAAAAAATCATGCGCCATCAATATTTAAAATATATAATAATTAATGATCATATAATACACTAATTTTGAATCACTATTCTCGCTTGATGCTACTTTAAAATAGTTTATACACATTGACATTGTCAGCAATTTCCAACAAATTTGGGAAAACGAAAAATATATTCAGGTAAGTACAATATGCACACTTAATATTATTATTATGCGCTTATGTTACTTAGAAAAGCAATGTCAGCTGTTAGATGACAACAGGTGACATTATTGGTTACAACACTACTTGCACTACATTATTTACAAATTTCGAACCACTGTCATGATTAATGATAAACAGGTCATAATATGGCATAAAATATAAGATAACACTTTCATGAGATCTACACAAATACACGATGCAACACTTCTGTCTGCCTTTTTGGTTATATTTTCTTATTGCTCGGTAGAATGTTGTATGCAGAAACTTGACAACATTGATTACAATTACTAGGCCTACAAGTAGTGTACGGAGTTTTATGTCGTAAAATAGAAATACAAAGAAACAATATTTGAAAGTCGTTAAACGTCTTATTGAAGTGACAAGAGGTTTCTGACACCACCCGATTTGCCCAAAATTTTGCATAGAACCTTCTTATCGTTAGTACCTTCTAAATCATCACGCCAAATTTCATATCTCAACACTCAATCGTTTATGACTTATGGCCGTTACGAAGTCCGGCGACTAGAGTGTGATCATTTGTAAAATATGCTATCACAATATGCATAAATCAGACAAATTAATCAGAATAAATTTTTAATTATATAATACCTTTTCAGTGTATTATTTTTTATCACGCTATCATTTATTTAAATTTTCTATAAATTGTTTTATATTACATGATTTAAACATTCGCTAGTGCATCTAAAAAATCTTACATAATCTTAAACAATAAAATTTTCCAAACCAAATTTATTTGTAGAGATTAATGATTTACTTGCTCAAAATTTGGATGACAAGAATAAGATGTTGCTATTTTATGATTGTAAAGATTTTATGGCTGATGAAAAGCAGCTGTAAATAAATACACCATATTTCCTATGTATATATATATCAGTAGAAAACCTAGAAATTTTTTAGTTTTCGCCTGCCTATTTTTATAGCCGGTTTTTATTTTCATTCTTTTTAAACTTTCGTCAATACATAATATGTACATAAATGTACCTGTAACGATCTGTTCAATAGAATCTATAAAAGTTACTATTCTTCAAATCAAATGTATATGTATCTACGTAATTTAGTTCACATATATACTTAAACACGTATGTCATGCAGTTCATTTGATTTCCATATAAACTTGGGGTAAAATATGCAGTCAGTTGGCCTTGATTTGGATTTTTGCCTGCCTAAAATTATAGCCCTTAATCATATCCTCCTTTCAGCACGTGAAATTTGAAAAGTTACCCAGGCTATAAATATAGGAAATACGATATGTATATAAAATTATCTATCATTATTTATTACAATAGGAATAGGTGCGAAACTATTTTTCATAAGTAGATAATGTGTTGCAAAAATATACGCTGTGAAACGTAATGGTACCATATAAATATAATGAAGTATTTATTCTGATTAATTTGTCAGATTTAATCTTGAAGTTATGTACAATATTCAAATATTTAAATTTGTAACAAATCACACATGATCGCACCCTAGTCACCGGAATTTGTAGACGTCAAAAACGGTTGAGCGTTGAGATATGAAATTTGGCATGATGATTTAGAAGGTACTAACAAGAAAGGCTCCATGTTTTTTGATCGCTTTAGTTAATTATTATAATCTCTCATGAGGCACCTGTGCAGATGCATTTCGTTCAACATTTAACACAACATTTTGCATCCTGATTGGTTAGCTAGAATAAATATATGATACAACATATCCTTTGGGTTTGCACGATTTCGTTAATCTGTACAATTAAGGTCTTAATCAATGCCGTGTTGGCCATGCGTGCTTGTAATTGATGTTGGACATTGCTCAGTTTTTATTTTATTTTGGCGTTACGAAAACGATCTGCCTACGAGAGAATTACATAAGGTAACTGCAACGCCAAATATTTTGTAGTATGCAAGGCAACTAGTTACGTAGAAAACGCCTTCATCTTATCGCTTTTATTCATTCTCACCTCACACGTGTCCGTCTGTTGAAAACATTTCTAAAGTGTATGAAAATAGAAACAGAATAGGGACTAAGTAAGTCTGGACAACAACTACAGTAAAAGAAGTGTAATTTATGTGTTATAAAGCCCGAGAGTTTGCAACTTTAGTCAATAAATCGACCCTAAGCCAAGAATACTTAATTTGCGTGATAAATTATTCACTTTAAGTTTTTCTCCATTCAATTTCAAAGTCTACTTGAGAGTGTTAAAACAGTAACTTATTTTTGTTAGTTGGTAGCGTGATGTATGCTGAATATTGATTATAGCGATTATGCTAGGTTTACAAGGCGTTTCATGCCATAACAGTTTCAGTGTTACATATAAAATGGAAATGCAAAGTAATTACATATATAGAGATGTTTTTGTTGCCTTATTGAGCTCAGTTCATGTATGTGTGATCTTGTCTGTTGATAAGTCATAACACGAAGAAGTAAATCTTGACTTTGACATCATTTATATTTATATTGCTACCAAACCCTAGATAAGGTGAGGATAGAATTTCAGTCTGCAACAGCGTTGGAGTATGAAAGTTGAGTACCTGCAAATCCCAAACGAAAAAGTCCAACTTGTAGCGCAAACCGAAACCCGGAAAAGAAAGTTGCAAAGACAAGTGGAAATAGCGCGTAGGCTGTAAAGACAACTCCTTCAATCGAATCTCAATCAAAGAAACGGAAAGAGATGGAAATCAAGACTGCACCTGATTCAGTTGCAGATATTGCAAAACTTTCTCTTGGCTCTGACAGTAGAGATGGAAAGCGAGTTAAGACAGTCGTTAGGAAAAAGGAAGGCAAGTTGCAGCCAAAACCAGCAAATAAGCCACTCCTGTCCTTGCATAACAGTTCGGAATTCACTTCCAAGTTCTCTAAAGACATTGAACTTTCTCCCATCCGAGATTTCAAAACTACTGGTGAAAAAATGGCTAAAATGCTGGTTGAAGAAAACAAAAAGAAAATTATGGAAAAAGGCAAAGATGTAACTTTGAAACCCCAGCCCGATCCACTGTGTGGTTTAGAGAACGCAGAAATAATGATGGACTCCCAACAAAACATTCCATATGAATGCTTCATGACAAAGGTGGACCTAAAGTATGGATTGTACGATTTCTACAAAATGCAACTGATTCGACAACCAAATGACAAAGAGATGATTATATTATTTACACAATGGGGCCGAATGGATACTTCAGGAGACTTCCAAAAGATCCCATTTGCAACTGAGAAAGAGGCGATCGACGAGTTTGAGAAAATTTTCCACTCTAAAACTGGAAATGCTTGGGAAAATTTCCATAACTTTATCCCAAACCCATCAAAATACCGACTGATCAAGAAAGACTTGAGACTCCTGAAGTATATAACTGAAGCTAAGCTTGATTTCGACGAGTTGGAAAAAGCAGCGAAAGTATCCAGCACTACCTTACCAAAGAGTATTATAGATCTGATAAGAACCCTGTCTGTAGTTCATCGAGAGACTGGATCCAGCAGCAGCAGTAGTTCACAGGAAAATGCAGATCACAACACCTTGCAATTTCTGCAACTGGACACCCTACTGAGAGGGGAGAAACTCTTGAAGACCCTTGTAAATAGGAATCAGAAGAAAGACAAAATAGATAAAGATAAATCTGGAAAATATAAAGAGAAATATAAGAAAGAAGTATGGAACGATATAGTTAAATTCAGTGAAGAATTTTACTCCATCATCCCGGTATTTGGATACTCCACTGAGAAACTGGAACCCATTTTCCGTGAACATGACCTTCGCCAAAAACTGATTGACATCAGCAATATACTCCATTTGGGATTAGCAAAGACCATCTTGCTTGCAGCCCAGTTCCATAAGTCAAATATACATCCATTCGAATACATTTACAGATGCTTGGGCACCAAAATTCAAATACTTGATAGGTCCAATTCTATTGATAAGGATGAGGCTGATTTGATACTTCAGTATATTAACAACACTTGTGACAATGTCAAGGTTCATGAAATTTACCGTGTCGACATTCCTTCTCAAGACAGCCGATTAAATGCGACTAATATACAGAACCGACAACTGTTGTGGCATGGAACGAGCACAGACAATATGTTGTCTATCTTAAAACATGGTTTAAGAGTGGCCCCCATAACTGCACATATTAGAGATGCACTATTTGGAAAGGTTCGTTCTATCATTCATGAGTGTTTACACAAATTTAAAAAAAATATTTATGCAAACGTTCTTAAATTTATAGGGTGTATACCTAGCTGATATGTTTACAAAAGGTCAGCACTATTGTAAATCAGGGGAGAATGGCGAGTGTAAGAAATACATGCTACTTGTCGAGGCAGCTCTTGGAAGGATATGTGAGGCTAAGGTGTATGATGCCAACGAATTTACTTTACCTGCTGGTTACGACTGCATAAAAACTTCTGATTCCAAATATCAGCCGGATCCCGAATCAACGCTGACGTGGAAAGGTAACTGAATATATATGTATGTACAAGGTCCCACAATCAATACACACTAAGGGAAGTTGGAAATAACTTATCATATTATCTCATCATAGGGCGAACCGTGGCACTGGGAACAAAGAAGGAGAAAGTTCTCGATTCGGGGATCTGGGGTCTCGACTATAACGAATACATTATTTTTAACGTGAAACAAGTTGCTATTAGATACGTGGTTGAGTTTGAGGATTGGTAAGAATCACGGACATTCATGGGTATAATTATGCGATGTTCTCATTTTAAAATGGTTCACAATATGCATAAATAATTGTTTGATTGATTAATCGGCATGATTAGCCGATTATTGTGATGATGAAAGTAAAAATTAATAATAATTATTATACTATATTCTTATCATATCTTATTGCATTATATATATTCTTATTATCTGATTATTTGAGACTATTGAGACTCTTTGAGTGTGTACGACTTGTCCGGAAACTTAGAAATTTCCCAAAAACCATTGGAAATTTGGTATTTACTTTATGTTCATGAAAAATTATAATATACTATCCAATATTTATCTGAAATTCGTGTACATAATGCAAAATTTCAAGATACCGAAATAAACATAACTCGACAAAATACATTTTGAAAAATAATCGTAACATTACATCAGCAGTTTGGCTTGCTTACAGACGATTTCGGCATTTTCAAGAAACGTGAGATATGTCAAGTACACAGTCTAGCAATAACAATGCCGTCATTCTCTCGAAAGTGTGGCTCTTAAAGAAATGAAAAATTAGAATTGGCACGGTTTTGCAATAATACCTTGGCATACCAGGCCGAAGCAATTATTGTCTAAAGTATTCTTAACATACATAATAACTTGGGTAAATGAATGATTTGAACTCCACTTTACAATAGGTGCTTATTAATGCTTAAATACCTGCCTATTTCAATCTAATACGTGGATTATATATCACTCCTAGCAGCGATTCCTAATTTTAAGAAAAACGCCCTCCAACCTCGTCCTTTAAAAAGTTGGGAACAAGCTTTAGAAAACGAAACTTTTCAATTTTATTTTCTGTCGTATGAAGTAGATAGATGAGCAATTATTCCTTCGGAACCCAACCCAAGCTCATAAACCGTGCTTACGCCACAATTTGTTAACTATACGGTTCCTAATTAGGTTTCTACAAACCATATCATTACGTTTTAGGGAAATCTAAATAAAACAAATTATGCACGTTTAACACCCCTAAAAAATACTATACCATTAACTGTGATAAGCGTTTACGTAATAATTTTTGAAAATGTGTAATGGGACAAAAAAATAGTACGTCTAATCACTACTTCTAAAACAGAGTAAGTTAACATTGAAAGGCAACTTAAATCCTAAAGACAATATTAATGAATGGCTGTATATAAGTAAATCGACGGAAATTGCTTAAAATTGTGCTCTGTCTCTAAGCTGTTGGAACCATGGGTTTATACAAGCATTGGTCTGAGTTTTCATGCAACATGAATTATGATTGAGTTCATTGACACATTTTTGACAGCCCATATTCCCTGAAAAATTTCAAATGAAATATGAAACTTGTCAAAACTTCTCTTTTCTCTTTATGAAACTTTTACTACAGTGTCATGCGTGATATGGCATCAAATTCTAAATAAAGTCTTCTATGGATCGATCTAACATTTAAAATTGAGTAGGGGACATTTTCTTGGAAAAATCAATTTTGAATTGAATGTTTAGAGAGTTTCCTTGAGGTTTGAGAATGTCTAATGTAAACTCTATAGATCATTCCTTGAGAAGGCTGGCTTCAACCCCGTGAAACCTGATTCTGATTTAGAAGGCCTCATATCACAAATTTTAAGTAATGTACAGTTCTTAACTGTATTGTTCTTACTTTGAACTATATATACTTACTATAATTTTTACAAACGTATACCAAAGCATGGAAAATGGGAAAACATTTATGAGTTTTAGTAAAGTAATCGATATACTTGCAGTTTTCCGATTATTACCATTACGCGTTTGCTATTCAGAATCCCAAAACGTTCTGCGACATTTAAGACCAATGTAATAAATAATTCATTGATTCACAAAATCTTGCAAACTGAGTCTCTGTTTGCTTTATTGTCTGTATCCAAAAATACAGAGTACGTAGCATAAAATGTAATTTAATGTTAGAAACAGAATGCTTAATGAAAGATTTTAAAATAAAAGGGGATAAATTACACCTTTGTCACATTGTTTATTCAACATCTCCTAAAATGGCAACTGCATGTTGTTCCAGGATGCATAATAATATAAAACCTCGGGAATAAGTTGAAGTAGTCACCATTTCAATCTCCACTAGCGTTGTCTCCAGTTCTCCAATTTATAAACTTCCTAACTTCATTGCATCACTCAAACAAAATACAAGTTTTTAAGAAATATTTAAATTAGTTCACAGCTGCATTGACACGTGCAAAACAGTAAGACGCTAGTGATGTAACAATGTGATGAAAGTGCAATTTATCCCCCTTTTATTTTAAAATTTTGTCATTCCGCCTTCTGTTTCCAAACTTTAAATTACATTTGACGCTACTGTACTTCTGGATGAAGACAATAAAGCAATCAGAAACTTTGTTTTAGCAGTTTAGCAAGATTTAGTGAATCAATGAATTATTCACGCGCATCTGCCTCGCCTTTGTTATTGATAGCTCTCAGATAAATTGGCCTAGGATTCTGAGAAAGCTCATTTTGTGGTATTGTTTTGCAGAATTACTACTACATGCTATTTGAATTGAACCTTTGAACATTTTAAATAAAAGTTTATTTTTGCTATCGCAGAATGGGTGACCTTTGAAAAACTTGCAATCAGTGGATGGTCTAGGCTGATTACCAAGTAGATTGAAAACTCTAACGACTAATTGATCGTACTTTATGAAAATGAAAGCAATTATCCTGAGCAAGAACTTTCTCGAATACTGAATTACTTGGGCACTTACATATAACCTGGGAGAGTTGAGTGTCTCATGAAACCCGAGAATTTAAATGGACATAAAAATTGAATATAAAAATTAAAGAAGCAGAGAACATTCAACGAAAAACCAAACTGGTCAAAATGGTTCATGAAAAAATTAATTTTGTTAATCGCTTCACTTGTATTCACTGGAGAACAGTACGAGAAAGCATTTATTTGCATAGATAAAATATGTCAATCACCGAACTATATTCATCTCTTTAACTTATGTACTAACATTAAATATGAAGTTATGCTACTTTGTGTCGTATACGTGATAACATTTAACATTCTAATGAATAACCAAGAGCGATTTATGAATTCAGCTTTCCAGTTCAACATAAAAATCTAATGATAATTATGTAGGGTTTAAACATGCTGTGTGATAATATTTATTTGTTATTATGGCCTTGATGATTTATAAATGCAGGTTATGCTCATGTGATTCACATTATTTCTGAAAAGATTTAGAGTAAAAATCGAACTGTGTCAACATGTGTAATCATTCAAGCAATTAAAATAAAGAGCTAACTTGTTAATTCTTGCTAGCTGAATCCAAGTTCCCTAATGCGAGTTATTTTTGTGTATGCAACTCCAGGTTTTTATTTACTAAACTTTTAGCAACAATTTGAATCCCATAAAAAACACATTTTGTTAGACTCAAATGCTGATTAAAATTCATAGCATGTGTAGTGTGTGAGATCCATCGTCAAGTATTTCAATATGGCCATTTCTTTCGCAAAGTTCCTTCTCTGTGACATAAATGTAAATTGTCACAATATATAGGTTTACTTTTCAATACACAATTCATCTTCTTCATTACCCTACTGATAACTGCCATTTGTGTTATTTTAGTTAATTAGAGAATCAGCCTTCCTCAATGTAAGCGGTTTTAGTTTCGGTGTTTTATGTACCACATTACCACATTGAATAGCAATTGATAAAAACTGCACGATTCCAGTCAAGTAATAACGACAAGCCTTCTTTGTATGAAAACTCTGTGATACGCAATTATAATAAAAACTAAAGTAATTGAATTGCTTTTATCGAAATTAACATTTTAAAAATTTGGGATATCGTAACTTTTAGGTTACCCACCAAGCATATCTTATTGTGACAAATAATTTATTATGAAGCCATTGTCATCCACAACACGTGCAAAAAGACTTTCAAACACGTATTAACACATCGTGGCATATGACTACTTTAAAATTTGTTCTTATCGATTGTTAGTGTCAAAAACCCTGTAATAAGCAATGTTACTCTTCAAGTAGCCTACTGCAGCCAATTTGTATAAAATTTAAAACATACAACTTAATCGAAGTTGTAGTTACCCAAGCTTCCAAAAAGCACTTATTTTGATAAATTCAAGTAGGGAATGATTCAAAGTTTTATTTCTCGGGATCCTTGATCTGTAGAAATTTATTTTATTTGTGTTTAAATTTGGTTGCAAGTCCATCTTAAAATGGATTTAACACCGATACTTCTTCCATTTCAGTTTTGTTTAGTGCATCTAGTGGAATATCAGTTTCTTGCAGGTGAACATGCGAGATATTAGCATAACT
>JAQIXX010005505.1:0-13871 GCA_034700605.1 Willowsia nigromaculata | reverse complement strand
TTCTGTTGTGCTTCTCCTTGTTGTTGGGAACCATTTTGTTGGCATTTTTCCTGACACTTTTGCAGAGCTTCGCCGGGTTTTGGCTTGAACAAAATTGATTCAAAGCTGTCCAGTAAACTGTCCATTACTTGAGGGGGAGCAGAGGAGCCTCCAGCACCGGAATGATCATCTTCCTGTTTCTTCTTCAGAATAAAATTGCTACTCATTAAAGAATCTTCCGGCTCCTTGCTTGCAGCTCCACCTCCACGATAACTGCTACTTGTACTTCCACTACAGCAGTCATTGTCACTCAACTGTTGACCCAATTCCGGCATATCTTCGGAGGAGTCATCTCCGCTGTTATTATTCCCATTACCATTTTCTCCACCATTTTCCTTCATTGGCACATAAACCATTGTAATCCCTTTATGCAGAGCGGTTATCGTTGACCCCACCTTATCCCCCTTTCCACTCCTGCCCTCATCCTCATCTTCTTCCGCTCCCATCTCAAGCGTTTCCGGTTCAGTGGCCGTGCCCATATCGTCCGTCCCAGGACTCATTTTCGGCGCTTGATGAACCTGAACAACTTCCTTCTTCGATGAAATCTGCAAAATCCCTCCATTTCCAACTTGCTTTTTATTGTTCATATGAGCCATCGGATTTTGAAAGTGTCTTTTCGACTGTCCCACCTGCACCATTGTTGAACCACCTCTTCCACCACTTTCCACCACTTGCTCCTCATCTGCAGAACTTTGATAAGCACTTGAACTCGGAAAGCTATCTTCCAATGATTGCTCCTCCGTTCCAAAGTCATCATCTCCATTTCCATTCGTCTGATGCTTATGGTCATGCTCTCGCTGACGTGAATTTTGAACTCCGCGTTTCAGCAGTATCCCACCACCTCCGCCGCCATTAACCTGACCGTTATGATTCATCTGACCATTCTCCAACGGATGTCGATGATGACCATGATGTCCATCATGTGGAGGTATAATGAGCGTTAAAGGTTTCGAAAAATTAGGATTATTATTATTACCACTCCTTTCATTACTATTATTATTATTGGCACAAGTTGACAAAGTGGTCACGCTTCCAGAACAATAACCAGAGCTAGAGCCAAGGACATAGGAAGCCCTCCTGTGGTGCTGGTTTTGCTGTTGCTGAAGATGAGGATGATTTGACGTCTTCCCATTCATCATCCTCTCCCTCTGCTGCTGCTGTTGGGAATGCACTGAGGAGGATGGCTCAGGACAGCTAATTTTCCGCTGGGATGACGCCGCATTTGGTGCAGTGCGACGCGAGTAATTGTAATAAAAATAGTTTGGGCTGGAACTCCGCCCCAGTCTAAGGACGGGATCCACGGCGGATGAAGAAGAGTCATTATTTCTGGCGCTACTATAATGACTATTATTTGTGCTCCCATAATGCGAAGATCTTGCTGGAGGTGCACCTGTCATTCCGGTACCAGGTGAAGTTGCCTTTTTAAGGTTGTGAACAAGCTCATGTTGAATATCGTAAATTTCCTCTTCGTCATCGTCCAAAATTGCCCCAGACGCTACCGCACGCTCGCGTTCAATTAGGGCCAACCTTGGACCCCAGTTTGAACCTGGCGTTTGCTTCGTTCGAGACGGCTTTGGTTTCTTCTTGTTCAGTTTGATTCGACGGGAGTACATTTTTGGAGGTGGAGAATATCGCGTAGTAGAAGCAAAGACACTTCTCCAGTTTGGGATGATGATACATTGAAAATTTTAAGATTTTTTGCACAATGTCACACTGATTATTTCAGAAACACAAAAACGAAGAATCCCACTAATTACATAATACAATTCGTGTCACATCACTTTGCACTGTCACTTCCGGTTGGCCATCAAAGAAATCTGCAAAGTAACAAAAATCATTTATCCTTCATTATTTTCAGTTTTCCACACCAAATCATCAATAATTTTTGTAAAAATGTGTCATCAAAGTCTCCTCGAGACTCTTTCTTTCTTATTCATTGTTTTTCTTTGTTATTTTTTTCTAGTGTGAACATTGTCTGCTCAAAGTGTATATTACCTACCATTACGAATCATAACAATCACATGAAAAAAATAATAATATGAAATAATATGCGGCTTTGGTTTTATTGTTTCCTCAAGTGGAACTGCACACATCAATCTTCCCTTCATTTACTGCTACATTAATGTGCTATTGACACCACCATTATTACAACCTATACAACGCCATCATAATACCTACTCATCAGAGTCACTCAACTTGTGTGTGTGTGTGAACATTTTTTATGTCTGTGTATTTTCCAATAATTCAATTTGTTGTTCATCGCGAAAATTTCAATATTTTCTGCAGGCTCTGCTGAACTGACGATTAGCGGGAGGGGAGAATTAGTGGGTACAATATTCGATACACTTTTATACAGCAAAAAAATTATTAATGCAAGCTAATAGCTAATGTATATGGGAATTATGGGATATGCATGTACGCACATTGAATATTATAACGTGAAATAATTCATCGTCATCATCGTGCCAATCGCCATCAGCATTCAGCATGCAAGTGTGTAACAGTCATCAATTCACATAATAGGCTATTAAAAAAGAAGCCGCCACAAAATCCTCCCTTCTAGCCATCCATTCTCTTTCAAACAGTCTTGAAGGAATGGACTTAATCCAAAAAAACTACATTTTCATAATCGCTGCCATCATTACCAATCGATTTGTCTTGTTTGATCAGAAGAGATTATCTGATTTGATAAGGACACTTTGGCATCCCTCTCATCTTAATAGCTTCCGAATCTTGTTTGTCGGTATTCCCAAGTGCAGAAAACATGCGAGCATTGTCATTTTACATGAAGATACCTAATCAACTAGCAAATATTATCGCACGACATGGTTCGATCAAAAACATGAGATCAATTTTTTGGGGCACTCTGCGACTTGACATTTTTTAAGCCTATGAATTGTTTAGCACGACCTGTCCTACAAAATTTCATATTCAACATTTTCACGTTCCATGCCACTTCCTTTAACTACTTTTCTTAATGCTCGCATTCAATTAATTCCAATTAATTTTTTCGTGCTAGAAAACAGGTAGTGTTTATCAATCCCTACTTGAGCCACACACACGCCCGCTCTTCAACAAGACAAAAGAACAATTAATTACAATTTTTTAAAGAAACCAGAGACAGCTCAATTAGTAAAGCGATTATTGTGGCTACAGAGAAACCCAAGAAAATCACTATCGAAGGTCGTTTTGTCGGATGTGTAAGCGATTTTGCAAAAACGAAAAAATATGCAATGCGAGAATCATGCCACCTGTAAATGGAAAAAAATAGCGTTTACATTTTTCCTTTAAAATTACCGTCATATTGAAATAAAGAGATTTACTTGAACTACATATCATTTTACCGCACGTACAATACAAACTACACACATTATTATTACCATTTCGCTCTCTCACACTCAAAAGAAAACTGTTTTGTTAAATTACGTGCTGCTTTTACTGTCTACATGCATGAATGCAAAAACAAACGAGCATGACATGAAATAAATTTCTGCAAAAGTCTTTATAAAGCTCACGAAGAAGAGAGTGATCTATCTTTGAAAAATCTTCGAGAGTGCCCCAGCATGTCGCCACTTTTGCCCTTAAAAAAGAGTTGGATGATTAGTTCCTTTTTTCATGTTGTGTGCCATCTCCATTTCCATTCATTATTCTATTAAAAAAGTAAGTTTTAACATGAACAGTAATAGACTGGGATGAAGATAAGAGTGTAGACAGATTGGGAGGGGAGGAGGCTGCCTCCACCACATTTATTATCTCCACAAGAGGTGTGGATCCAAGCACTTTTGCACTTTGTAATTCTCTCCCTTTAATTTTGTCACTTTATTTTTACACTGCAGCAGGCATCTGTGAACAAGCCATGTGAAAAAAGTGAGCTAAACAGGTAAACAGTTTTTTGCATGAATATAATTAGTTATGTTTCTTTTATATAGCTCACACCTGTAAAAATTCTATAATGAGCATTCATGCATGTATGCTTTGTTGTTACACATAAATGAATTCATCATTACCATTTCTCAATAATAAGTCTCTATACATCTCATTATTCTTCTTAACCCTTTACCAAAGGAATATCCATCCAATCGAAGGAATCCTATTAGAAGTTTTTTCTTTTTATTGTTGTTATTGTTGACAATGCATTTTTTGTCCTTATAATCATAATTACTATTTTTCTATAAACCCACGCGCGTGCTTTGCTCTATAAGATCTAAAAATGTTCAAGTCTTCCTTCCTTTCCTTCTTTGAACTGAACTTGACTAAAAAGTTACCTTGTGCGTTTGTTAAAGGATGCGGGAAACATAAGGTTACTATTTTTATATAGCGTGTCTGCTGATTAAAGGCTTAAAAGTCTGAAGGAATGCACATCTTCCCTATCAGCACGCAAAGTGACGTGCTGTGAAGTAAAAACCAATGAAGAGCAAAACAGTTCATTTGTACAAGAGCACATTAAAAATAGTGTATTTTTAAGATGGAATATGCAAAATACGCGAATCTTCAGAATTTGCTTTTCAAATGACTCGACAATTTTTTTCCTCCATTTAAAAAGCCTATCCCTTCATGGTTCATACCCATACTGCCCACTTAAAAATGCATATGCATCTGTGTCATTGTCATCCTTGTCAATAATTCCAATCAACTAGAATGAAAATAAATCTTTCATTTTCCACAGAATTCTCTTATTCCGAATTACTTTACAAAAAGGTGGATCAAATGACCTTGATTTTGATAACGCATACCAAAAAAATATGCTTGTTGCACTTGAGCATACCTTTTTCCTCTACATTTCATTCATTCATGTCGTCATTATCAAAACACAAAAGTTAATTACACTTTTTTTAACAAAACCTTTTACAAGTTTTGAAATAATTGGATTAATTATTACCTTTTGTCAAGTTACATCAACAAAATGAGATGCTACTGGTCTTGAACTAGCAAACGAAATATCTCTGATTAAATTACCTAACCTTTTTTATTGCTGATCTGTGAGAAAATATTTGATGGAAGCTGAAGGGCTGCCAACGAAGAAGAAAAAAAATGTGATTAGTTGATGATTATTATGGGCACTACTTGTATTCATTTTATTCAAATTATTACCATTCATTTCGCCGTGTAATTGACATTGGAAAGGTAAAGCACACGTTTTTATGAGCTACTGCGCGTACATACCTACTACCTATGCGGTTTAATTTGATTGACAGCTTTACAGTCAGTTAGTCAGTCAGTCAAAATGATTATCATGAAATGTCGTCGTTTTGATTTAATTGAAACAGATTTGATGCTCAATGCACATGCAAAACTTATAATTTATTCAGCCATAAAAAAACCTTTTTTGATTGTCTGCGCAATAATAAGTTTGACATCGTCATCAATTGCTTGAAAGTTTAAAGGAGAAAGGGAGAGAATCGTCGCTCGTGTGTTTATCTTTGCTGGTGGTAGAATTCATGTTACGTAATAAAATAGCATATTAGCTGATATAATAGCAAAGCAATAAAAATATTAATTGTTTACTCGGTTCAGCGAGTTTTTGAAGGAGGTGCAGTAGTAAAATATGAGGTGACTATAATGCGGCAGCAGTTTTGAGGTGGATTGAGGTGGATTGAGGGAGTGTCCTCTGAATTCCATGTTTATTGAGATAAAATCCACGAAAATCCTGTGGAGAGCTCTAGAGAGTGGTCATGACTCATGAGTATTTAATTGTGTATTAATCAGCTTATAAATTGATTCCTTTGACAAGAATTGGCTGGCAAGGGGTACATCAAAACTGTGTGGGTGGTTTTTTGGCTTTTTATTGTTGTGGGTACTTTGAGATATGTCTATTATTAATGTTTATTCTATAGGTGGACCTTCTTCTTTTGTCAAGCATTGTTCAAAACACAATGTTTTACATTGTTGGAGAATTATGTGCACAGCTTGGTGCAAAAAAAATGGATTCTAGATTTTTTTTTTCAATAAACGAGGACAATGTTACAGATGATTATGGGATTATTATCAATAACTTTTAACTTGACTTGACACAAATTTTATCTCATTTTGTTGCGTGTGTAGTTAATTTGAGCAGGTAAGAAGGCTACATGCTAGAGACAGAGTGAGAAAAATGTGGTGGTATATGGCGAACTTTTCAGTTGATTAGAGGCAGAGGAATAGTACTACGAACGATTTGGTTCTTTTTACACTCTCTGTGCCGCTGTGTCATTATAATTACGTTTTAATGCTAATATGACAAGTGTTCTAAGGAGGATGGCAATGAGGAGAATAAGGAGAATCTAAAGGTGTGGATTTTTTATGTGCTCAGTACATTAAGAAAGTCACACACATAATTTTTCTAATTATCTAACAAAGTCTCACTGCGTTCGGCGCAATTCTACTTTCAAGTGCAGGTATTCAGAGCTAAGTCCTAAATGCTACTTTGTAGTCTTAATACCCTACATACATTTAATTCGTGTATCTACGCATGCGTAGGTATGTTAGATTTGAAGGTCAAATTAGGTCCATCGTTAGAGCGCTTTGTGGATACTTAATTATTTTGCAGTTTACCTGTGATTTAAAAAAATATTGAAACAAAACTTGATGCATAACAAGTTTTGCAAATACGCACGAATCCGAACTCAACAATTCCAAGATCCAATGGCACCAAGTTTTTAATTTGCTGTCCGCATAAAATGTGCATACGTACAAAAAAGTAGCATTAATTGCTATTAATTCGACTTTAATTAAAAATTTGGCTGTTACATAACATTTCTGCCATTCTACATCCATGATTCTTCGTTCCATATTCATAATCATAATGCCTCAGTAAATTGATTTCCCTTACCCTCCTCAGCCTCCTTCCAGTAAATTCAGGTTTTGTCGGAGGTAAATTGTTGCATATTGCTAAAAGTGCATACACAGCATAACTATAATTTTAAGAAAATACGATTAAAATTTTGAACTATATGCAGTTAGTTAAATAAATGCATAGTTAGCAAGGCTAATCAATCTTCAACTAACTCTTATTGGCATTCTTTACAGTATTTCGTACATTAGCAATAAATGTTCAATTCTCTTTTTAAGCCACTAATTACTATAATTTTTTTCTTGTTATTTTTATCATTTAAGAGCATCTTCTCTACTTTACCAAATTATTGCACATACCACTGTCCCGAGGAAGATTTTGACATGACAGATTGACAATTTTGTGCTTCTTCAATTTGCAATAAAAAATTGCACCCCCATACATTCATACACAGTCCTATTTACACAAAGACACACTTATTATTACACAATCCTCTTTTTTTACCTTGAGAGTTAGTTATTGGTTATAAATCGTAATCATGCTTAACAAAGAGTGAAGACAAACCAATATTTTTTGCTACTCGTTTTTATTTCGTCCGCTTACAAATTCTCAGTCAATTTTCTGTTTTATGGAAAACTTGCCTTTCTCCCATGAGAGGTCCATTATTACATAAAAATGTGCTCAAATCCACATTATTACTACGACTTGCGTAACAAAAACAAAAATTAATTACCCTTTTTTTGCACACGAAAACGAACAGAAGCTCTGCATCAAAATCTCTAGCCATGCATTTCATATTGTACATTATTGCAACAACTGCTACGATTAATTACTCCTGTCATAACCGTGTAATTGGCTGTGTATATGTATGACATGCTTTAAAACAACCTTTAAAAATGTCACTCTTTTTGCGGTGGTGCAAAGCAAACAAATATTTGCAAAAGTTTAACTGCTGTCTTTTAACTACCTACCTACACATTTCTTGAAAATATGACCACTTTTGTCGCAAAACTAAATATAAAAATGAATTCCTTTAATTCTTGGTTCATCCCCGCACATTATTTGCATACTCAAGTTTCAGCAATTAACAAACCACCTATTCGTTTCCTTTTATAAATTTTAAATTACCGTATAATTTGCAAGTTTTCAGTTCAACAATGCTCCTTTTTTCACATCATCCTCTCAGAACAGAAATATTACATAAAAGACGATTAACATGTCAGTTTTATAGGAAAAATCTGAGAAAAAAGGAGTAGTCATCAGTCATCCATGCGCGCAGGTAAAATACATCAAATATTACACACAACATAATGTGCCATAATGGTCTCAACTCTTGTTTTTATTACAAATGTTTACATACATTTTTACTCATGTTGTCTACCATATTGTGTGTACGAGATTATGAGTGAAGAGGATGATGCAAAAACTTGTAACAATAATAACAACAAGGAAGAACAATTTTTAATACCAAATGGACTTGTTCTGTAGAGAAGTTTCAACTTTTTTGCATGTATTTGTCTCTCGTGGACATGGCGGAAAACGGAAGGAAGGAAGCAGGCAATTCTTCTGTTTCTTTCTGTTCTACTGATTCACTGAGAATTAGTGTAAAATGTGTGATGTTTCTCTTACTTCTTGTCTGACTGATTGGCACACATTGTGTGTACGTGCCTATAACATGCATACCTACTCTTAAGACTACTACCCTGCCCACTTTTTTTATACAGAAAATGATAATCACTAATTACCTATACATGTATCAAAAGCATTTTTACTTCATTTAACACACTTTTTTTCTCGCAAAAATATAAAAATTCATAACACACACCAATCAAGCCAGAAATGTTAAATAATAGCAGGTAATAACATAATAGCTCTCAACTCTCAACCGTTTTAAAAAATATTACAGAGCAGAATTTCTTCTGAAATAAAAAAGATACGAGGAAACTTGCGAAATATTTTTTGTATGTACTACTCCACATTATAATACTGTCAAGTCATTCATCAGCTAATATTCAAAAACCCTATTATGGCATATAGGAGTCTACAGACACATAAGTACGTGCCATATCATCTCCTCGTCATAGGAGGTAACTCCATCATCCTCATCCTCATACACAGTTTATTGTTGTATCATCGTAATTTAACCGTCAGTATTCATGTAACGACCAACTACATTCACTTTTAAAATGGCAATAATTGTTATCTTACCTTTTTCGACACAACGTGGGAAATCAATCCAATATTTCTCCTTGTTCTTTTGTAAAAGCCACTTGAACACACATGTAAAAAATTAACGGAGATAAGGTTTGGTTCTGCAGAGAGTGATACGGAAAGAAAAAAAGGTTTATTAGCGGAGATGGTGATCACACGATGATGACAAGTAGGAGGAGGCGGAGAAGGAATAAAAAGTTGACAATTGTAGAGAAGAAGCGCAAAAAAATAGATGTGCTAGTTGTTGTTTACAGGCTATAATATCTATCTCCTGATTAACGACCTGTTTATCTTTAAAATGGTCATTTATTATTGTCTATTTTTTCGCAGTTTCTTAAGTAAGGCAATGATGATCATTATTATATGAGCAGGGAACAAGATGAAGGGGATGGATATTGCAGGAAGACAAGCGTCCTTTTTTTATAGCTGATTTGTTGTTGGAGGCACTGTCAATTTTTATGACGAGACAAGTTTTGCAATGGTTTGGCAGTTAGTAGAGAGATATGTGAGGGCTTTGGGCTACTGTGAGTTATCTCTTTTTATTGTCTGGGTTGTGGCGATTATGGTGATAAAAAAGGGATGATTGGGTTAGGGGGATGAATTATTGCGGATTAGGAGGATTCATATCGATGAGCAGACTATTGACCATTTCAGATTCAATTGTTGCAACACTTTTTCTTCATCAGACACACTGATACGGATATGATGATGTGTCGTTGTTCATTCAGACTGTGTAATTCCTGATTTCAGCTCATCGATTATTACCGATAAAGTGGTTAGCCAAGCAATAACACAACAATTATGGCAAGACAGTTTCAAATCCAATTAATTCTCGATTCACTTGATTGCAATATGCAATAAAAATCACTACATTTGGAGCACTTCTTACAAGTTATTCGGCTATTTCTTCCACTTCACTTTTGACTTTTCCTTGAAACCGGGATTTTAATCTACTTTTCTGCTTTGCACTTCAAAAACTGTCATTTTTAATAGGCATCGATTTCTTCCCAAAGTTTTCAAGTTTAGTAATCCCTCCTCACATAAAAATTATTCTTGCACTTCATTTTCAGAATTTGATAAAAAAATGAAAGGAAGTATCCATTACATCACTACTGTTTTCCATATAGATACACACGCATGCATTTTTTTTTCTACCTGATTTTACTATCAAAATGAATGAAACAGACCTTCTCAACGCGAAATTACCGTTCACTTTGCATTGAAATTTTTTGCGATATAATTCTGCAAAACATACAATACACAAACACAAAAGAAGACAAAGACACCAGTCAAAAAATGAGAGTCAAGAGCTTTCGTTGTTTTTTTAACAATTCTCCTGCATATCTGCTACAGAATTAGATAAAGTGTGAGGACATCAAAATATCAGTTTTTCATGCAGTATTTATTGCAATCTAAATCTCTATCTACTTTTGCCACTATTTTTATCATCCCTCTTATATTTTTTCTAACACTTTTCTTCACTTTACTACTTCACCTTGTCTCTCAACTGAGTAGACAAGAAGGAGCAGGAGAATTAGAGAAGGAAAGAAAAGAAGGGCATCCCATCGTCGTCTTCATTGTTACGAGTTGTTGGTGATGAGGATCATGTTATTTAATCAAATTGCGATATTATGTTCATTTTCATGAGAAACCGTCAAGACCTTGACTTGCTTGAAATACTACGCACACACACACATACAATATCCTCTCATCATTCTCATTTCACCATTTTTGCCACCACGACCAAGAACAAAAGACTCACAAACCCTTCCATAAAATCGAGGCAACAATGACTGCAAAAAAATGTAACGTTAGAAGATGTCAAAAAGGTTTTTAAACAATCAGAGTGACGATCATGATGACAGACACTCTTCAACTTCTCAAATGTTCTTTTTTAAAAGAGGAAAAAAGGGAATCAGTCATTCACTCAATTCTTTCCCAACCAAAAAAGATAAAACTGGTTTTAAACAAGCGGAATGACAGAAAACACGGGAAAAATATATAAGACAAAAAAAACAACATGTACTTCTGTGTACACTGAAAAAAAACCGCAAAATCGAGTGAAAAAAAGACGGAAGGAAACTCACGACCGAAGAGCACTTTTTTTTTCTCAAGAAAAATTATTCAACAGAAGAAAACCACGGGTTTTTTTAGTGCCATTGTTAGATCACTATTTGCACAAAATGTTTTTAAATCACAATGTAAAAAAACGGCTTGCTCTAGATGGTCCTTTTTGTCTCTGCTCATGTGAATGTGCATTTAGAAGAGATAAAAAAAATTGTCCCGTTCCGTAAAAATCTTTAAAAGATCCCAGAAAATAAAGGAAGAAGATAAAGATTCAAATTGACTTGGCTTTTTTTCACATGATATAATCTCTTTGCCTCTTTTTCGCACTCCATTATATTATCTTCATGATCACATTACCACCATCTAAAAATGGGCTGTTTTAGTGCTTAACAATTTGTCTGATGAGAGATGTTGTAGCATGTACTACTTATTATTATAACTGCGCGAGAGAAAATGATCTGGGGAAAATTTTCACGGGAAACTGGCTCCAAAGTTCCCAGACATTCACAGTTGAGCACTTTTGTCGAAAAAGCACAGGAAAATGTGTGAGAGTGTCAGTTTTCCTGTCACCGTTTCACTGGCAAAACTTGCACGTGAAAAAATATGATGAATATATTTTGAAAAAAATTCAAATCACTGTCTCGTGGTGGTGGTCATCATGAACCACTCTCTGGCAATCCATCAGTTTAGTCTCTCTGGTGGTCTGGTCTGGTCACAATTAAGAGACGCAGTAGACGCTATATGATGACAAATGACAAAGTAAATGGGAGTCAATAGGCACAACTTAAAATGCACTTCTTCAACAATAAAGAGCTACAATATTTTTTATAGCAAACACGAAGAAAGATATCCATCTCTTCACTTCACTCACTGTTTATTATGCATGCATGACTGCATTGATGCCACAACAGCCTTTAAACATGACGATGCGATTCCGTTGGTGACTAACCAAAGACTACTGAAAAACCAAGTACCCATGCGCTTTACTGTCTTTCTCAAAGACTTGACTTGATTGAGCATACACATACCTTATTGTATTTTTTGCATACCTATCTAAACGCTAAAATGTGAATGCTACCATTCAGCAGCGTCTTAAACTAAAGCAGAGTACAAAATTTCTGAATTTACGACAATGCGAATAGGTAGTTGTGCTTATCTTAATGGCGAATAAGCGTAAGTGAGAGGAGACTTGTGTTTGTGTGATCATGTCGGAGTAGAGCATTTGTAGAGAATGAAATAAGAAGGAAGATAAGAAGAAGACGACAATATCAACAACAACAATAATAACAACAGAGGAGACATACATAGAAGGATAGATAAGAAGAGGAATAAAAAAGAAAGGAATTTTCTTTTTTTCTTATGTTATCAATTTGCCTTAAAGGTTTATATTGGCCGGTGTGATATATGACGTTGTAAAACTTAACTTTGTACTTTGAATGTACATGTAGTATGTAGAATGTAGACTAGATTCTATGTATGATTTTTTAATAGAGTGAATAACTGAGCATTTGTTCAAAGGAATAAAAAAATATATATAACAACAGCAAATAAATATATGTATCATTAGCGTTTGTACTTGTTATCATCATTACACCGACAAGAGTAACGTTTGGCACTACTCTTTTACGCAGAGATTTCTGATTTGCAATTGAATTCTGAAAAAATACAAAGAAACGATGACACTCTCCGACTGTCAAAGGGAATCTATATCTCTGGTATAAAAAGACATGTGTAGAAACACTGTATCTCAGTCTATTAGAAATGGATGATAGATAACTCATGTCGGAGACTGACAAAAAGGAATAAAAAATGTTACAGTTTGGATTTAGATTGGTTACCATTTTTTGCGTTGAATGGTTTGGTTTAAAGGCTCCCTGTCTTACATGCAGTCATACAGTTTTTGAATAAAAAATAGTCACATGGACTATATGATTGAATGCCATGTCTAGTGCTTAGAATACATGAGGTTTTTTTCTCGCTTCACTGACTCAATTACAAATAACCAGTGATTATCACACGTGTATATACAGTGGGTATAGAGAGAAGCTTCTCTATAAAATCTAGAATTATTTTCTAACTAAATATGTAACACAGTGGGAGCGAAATGATTGAAGCATTGAGACTTGTTCAGTGTGGCGTCCCTTTTCGAACATAATTTCCTTGCATTGTTATGCAGAACGAAGAATTATGAAAAAAAAAATCATGGTAAAGCTCATAACGAGCTTTTATTATTGTCAAGAGAGAAGAAAAGTGTGTGCATAAAGTGTATATAGGATTTCTATTTTGTATGATTCTTCTTCAATGAATTCAAAATGATTGTGAGGTGGTGGTGGGCAGGTATGGAAGGTGGACTTTGTAGAGTGGATGATGGTAATGGTGAGGATGAGAGGAGGAATTTTTTAATTCTTTTTGAATTGCAAGATTGCAGCTGCGGATTATGCATGGCGGATGAAAGACTTATTTTCTCAGATGCAAAAATGCAAGGAGGATTGCTGGTCTGGTGGGGAAAAAGAAGTGGTTTTTGTGGCAGTGGTATCATCGCATTACTGACTGACTGACTGGCTTTATGAAAGAAGTGAAGAAGATGGAATAGATGGGGAAAAAGGTGATTTCGAATGACATAGAAGGAAAGAATTTGCAAATGTTTTGCAAGGAGTAATAATAATATGATTATTTCGATTTTTAAACGTTACACGTGCCACATGGTGTCTGTATCTGTAGAAGTGAATAAAATGAGAGAAGATGAAGTTGAGGATTAGACAGTCATCGACCGAAAAGTTTTGTA
>JAQIXX010005504.1:0-13872 GCA_034700605.1 Willowsia nigromaculata | reverse complement strand
GTGTCAGGATTCGGATTGGTGGAGAGGATGTTGGAGGAGAGTAGGCTGGAAATTGAGGTTCTTGGTCGAGTAAAGCTGGTGGTGCCAAAGATGCTACTACTTTGCTGCTGTTGAGGGGTACCCCCAGGGGAACTTTCCACCTGTTGTTGCTGAGATACTGGAGACCGGGGAGGCGGGATCGGGTCTCCAAACATGCTCCCAGTACTTGACCTCAATGATCCCCACATTTTACCGGCAAAACCTGTCTACGTTACGGTTCTCCAGAATGAACAGAGAAAAGTCACTCTTGTGTCCAACTACTGGTCATCTAGTGACATACCACCCCGATATTCCACGCTTTTGTAAAAATGTCGCAGATTTCATGAATACCTTCAAAGTCAAAATATGCTAATACCTGATGCACTTTAACCAATCGTTATCCTAATCATGATGAAGTGCAAGAGGACAAATTAATGATATCATCATAACTAATTAGCTTAAATAATGCTTCCTCTGGATATTTGTTGCTGGCAAATGGATGGACTCGTAATCTGAAAGTTGACTGAGAGTCAAGATCTACTCATCTGAATTAAATGAAAATGTAAACTTACGGTGACGACAGTTAAACTTCCCACAGCTACTTACTGCATTAAATAATCACTGATTAAAGTCACTTTGGAACAAAAAAGCATTTGAGTTTTTGATAAAAAGAGAAAGCACTTGCTCTCAACTCTCACTTGTTGCTTCCACCAATAAATTTTAAAAGCGTTTTCTTCTCAATCAACCTGCAATCAATCACGACACATGACTCATGAAACTACAGCGCGTTAGAACGCTGACGCTGATTAACTGACGCTTCGTTCTCAGCGGTTTTGCAGCGACGGAATCACGTTTTCTGGTGGTGTTCATTAATCCCACATCATCTTCCAAAGATTAATCGTTTGTTTATCAACCTGTCGGTTCAACTTTTTTCCCTCTTTTTCATCATCATCGCCTGCAAAACAGCTTTGATTTCAATGCACACGCACTCTAGTGAGCATTCTGATAAGCTCTCAGGGTAAACCAGAAGCCACAGCGTTTGTTACAATTTTGACGCAAGATGGCAAATTGTGTCCAATATTTGGAGACCGGTGCGGTGATCAATTGAATGTGCTGCGGAGAATAGTGCGTGAGGTTAAGAGGGCGGGGCTTCGCTCTATCCCGACTGATTGCAGCTATTGCGATTTGGATGAGTGGTGCATAGTGAACTCCTTCCGCTCCTGCTCCACACTCAAATCGATCAGATGTTGTTTTCCCTTCAGAATCATTCTCGTGCTCTTCTCACCAATCAACCATCTTGCCGTTTGAAAGTTAAATCAGGTAAGAAGAAGCGTTGCAAATTAATTTATAATTAGCTCTACAGTTAAGTAGTGCGGTTCCGCTTATTTTAGATAACTGCTCATTCATTTTCGTTCAATAGTAATTGCAGAATCTGTGAGTTTAGTTGAGTAGGATTTTATTTGGTGTGCGTGTTGTGCTTTGATTTTTAATTGTATTTGTATGATTGGTTTGATTGCTGAATTAATTGTTTTCGTGTTTCAGGTACCGGACGGAGCGTGAAACTACTGGAGTGATTTTAGGAGGCAACTTCTTACTTAAGTTGGCAAGGTATGCAATTCATCATATCATACTTGTGTAGCAATTATTAGTATTTACCGTTGCGATTTAATTGAACAGCTGATTCTACTTATAACGGGTGCTAATTACTCATATGATATTTTGTGTTTGTCATTTGTGCTTAGATGAGCGCTGCGCCGCAGATGCGTGGATTTTTGGTGAGCCGCTTCAAGCGGGACATGGCAATCACCGTTGCGTTGTCAATTGTTAGCGTTACTGCCTGGCGGACGCTGTACGTCAACCCACGGAAGCAGCGATATGCCGATTTCTACAAGTAATTTATCTCTTCTTATCATCTGCATTAATTTAATTCATGAGTAGAAAATGTAGTGAAATGAGTAATGATTTATTTTTTTCATTCATGATTCAGGACCTACGACGCAGACGCTGATTTCCAGAGAATGAAGAAAGCCGGAGTGTTCCAGTCAATCGGACCCGATGATTAAATCACAAGTTGGCGATGTAACACCGATAATTTTACCAGCATTTAATTTGTAGAGCTCGTGTCGTATCATCAATGTCAAGAAAATGTTAGTCATCTTGTAATGAAAAATAATATTCCATTTTCAAATACTACAACTTCAAAATTTATGTTCATAGTATGGTTATCCGGATGTGGTGCAGGCAGATAAAGACGTGTCACGTGGGATTATAATATTTCGCGTGTGAACAAAGAATAAAGTTCGTTCCATTGTAAAAATTGTGTAAAAACGAATAGAAATGTAAACGCACATTATTTAAGTTGTGAAAAATCTCCTGTTCGATAAGCTTGCATGATTAATTAATTGATTAATTTAAATATTAAGAGTCATGGAGGTTTGGAGGGAGAAGAGCATCGTGAAATAGGTAGTGTGGCTATGAAAAGAGAAGCGTAGCATTCATTTATACAAGCAGTCTTGGTATCAGGGCTTGTCATCTTCGGTTATCGGAAAGTTTTGTTACTCGGCCAATTACGGTACTGCTTTTTGGCCCCAGAGAACTGATGATGATTTGTATGAATTTTTGTAAGAACGCGAGATGCCAAACCCTGGCTTTCTCTCTTTGATTATGTAATCCACACCAGGAGCAGTATCGCCACGCAAGATAAACAATCGAGGATAGAGCATCATCAGCGCTTTGAGGAGCGTACTTGCAAGTGCGTCTTCACTTTGCTCTCCTCAGCAAACAGCAACAGCAGCAACGCTACATCTTCCATACTTTTTTCACTCCACCACCACCAACAACAACAGAAGAGTTGGGCATTTGCATTGAGGAGCAGCAGCGTAATTGTCTGTTTGTGTTTCTCAGCAGAAGAGATGGCTGATGAATGCATACGCATTTCCCATTGCATAAACACAACACGTTTTTTAGTACGCTCCCCACGTACCCATCCATACATTCCGTGGAGCAGGCAACAATACACAACAAAGAGCTCACCTCTTTTTGGAAATCCTTCGCTCAAGATCGGCTCGTCGTTTTCCACCGTCTGCTCTGCTCCTCTTCTCTCGCACCAGCTCATCCTCTCTCTCGCTCTCTGAAAACAGCGACATGAGTCGTATGTGTGGGGTTCTCCTCCTCTATCCTCTCTACGCTCCCATCATCATAGTCGCTCTCTGAGCTGAGGAGGATGACACACGAAAAAAAAACTCTGGATTTTCGATGTGTGTGGGAAAGAATGGAATTAAAAAATAATGCTAATTGCAAGATAATTACTGCGTATGAAGGTGTGCGTCCCGTCTTTTTTACCCCATCTCTCCAACAACTATACAGGCAGTCGATTATATCATGTTGTTATTTAAGGTGAAGGAAAGGGTTAACAATTCGGAGAAAAGCTTTGCATGTGAATTCCACCCCGAGATTAGCATCGACTTCGGAAAAGGGCTGAACGGCTTCTTTCCGTTTCTCTATTATCTCAGGTGTGTCTACTCCAATTAGCGGAGTATTTTTGGGGTGAAGTGCTACTTGGGGTAAGTTGGTACACGCAGAAAAAAAACAGTGAAGCAAACAAACAGAGCATTGCCCGTGTGTCTTGTCTTCATACATGTTTTAACCCTTTCCCGTATACATTTTTTTTGCTATAACGATCATATCTGGTGAATCTGTTGTAAGCGTTTTGGAAGCGCATAAGCGTACAATGGCTAGTACTACCTCCCTCCCTCCATTCCCTCCCATACATTTCTCCACGCTAGAGATACCCACACATGAGCACAGACAGGACGGGAATAGATGGCGAGAGAGAAGCATTGCGAAGATGCGGGCTACACGTACACTACCACCGCTACTGAGAACACGTACATAACAACACAACATACTCATTTGTATACTCCGAGTGCTCTACTCTGCCACTCAGGAGGAGGAGCTCTCTGTGTATACAGAGAAGGGATAGAGTCTCCGCGTTCCTCGCTTCAACTACAGGTCTCCAATGTAATATATTTTTTATGCCCGACAAAAGTACAATCCTTTCCTTTTCGTTCTCAGTGAAGCTTAAAGACAGGGACTGTACGCGTATTCCATTCCTCTCCATAGAAAAAAAGCGTACGCAGAGAGAGAGAGCGGAGGAGATAGGAGCGACGATCCTGCCCCGTGTAAAAAGAAGGTGATCCTGAAAGTGATGTGAGGAAGGTAACCCATGAGAGGAGCAGAAGATGGTATTGCGAGTCTCTCTCTCACGTCGCCCGTCTCTCCTGCATGAAGGGAACACGAAGACCACAATTGCTGGGATGAGAAGGTAGAGCCTCGCTCGCTCTCTACGCTTTTTTTCAACACTCGAGAAACGAAGTGAAGATTGAAGTGACCAGTCAGTGGTCAAGTGCACAAAAACATTATCATCCTCCACCACTTTTTACTCTCATCATCTCTCTCTCTCTCGCCACTACACTCTCTCACTCTAGTTATCTAAATGCTAGCAACATTATCCGAACGAAACCACTCTGCCAACAGCTCCCACAATACTAAACGGGCTCCTAAACAATCCCCAACTACTAATTATTGTGGTGGTGGTGGTGGTGCACATTTCTAAACTGTGCAGTTTAACGACTAGTTAACTTCCAAGTCAGTTAACTTCCTCTTGTCCAAAGCGGGAGGGAATTAACACTCTCTAATTACCTGTTTCGGAATGGATGAGGAGTTTTGCTGCTGCTGAGAGGAGTGCAATTCTTTGGAATAGCAATGATTGGACTTAATTGATGAATTATTTGGGATGCTGGATGGAAACAATTAAAAAGTGGTGGTGCTTGAACAGCTAATTAGTTAATTGTTAATTGACTATGATTTTGTTTTGTTAGTGGTGGACACGGACAGGTAGTTAGTGATTTGACGAGGTGGTATTTAAATTTGAGGTATGGATTGTGAGGAACTGAAATTGACAGTGGAATTTAATTTGTGGGGATATCGTTGATTTTCTGTTAATTGTTTTGAGGGCTAGTTAAATGGCATTGTTGACACATGGGAAGAAGTGGAGGAGTTTTTTAAGTGACAACTGAAAGTGTAAACAATGGACAACCGCGAGATTGAAGGTGAATGAAGGATAGTGACATATGGAAAATTTAATTAATGGAGGTGACCTCTAGTTGAAAAGGAGGAAAGAGAATTTAGTGGAATTCGGGTTGAATCATGGTTCGGATTTTGGAACTTTTGATTTTATTCTTGGTTTAGAATCTACTAAATGTATTTAGAAGTGCATTGAGATTTTCGTTGGATAGAATCCAGTTTTTCTTTATTTTTTAAATATTTTCGTTGTGCATTTTATTTTGGAGAGAAAAGAGTAGTCCAGTTCATAAATCTTGATTCCCCAGTCCAGTCCCCCAAAAATTTTGCGGTAAGTATTTCTAGGGAGTGAGTAGTGCAAATTGTGCCTCCAATTTGGATTTTTAATTATGTGTATTGATTAATGTTTTTTGTGGTGTTTTAATTGCAGGTAAGAGTCAGAAGAACGTGCAGAATCCAATGTGAATACATGTAGCTTTGAAATGTGCTGGACGAAGGCGCATCCTCGGTCTGAGAAGTTTTATAGGTAGTTTCAGAGTTTTAATGGTTTATTTTAATTGATTAAAAACGGTAATTTAACTGATGCCTAATAATTAAACTTGGCATTGTGGTTTTTGTAGAAATGGCCGCAGGAGATGAAAAAGACCTGATAGAAGCAGTGGTGACCTGTGAAGGAAATCTTCATGACCCCGACTTTCAAGACAGATTTCGAGCTCTCGTGGACAAGTTGAAGTCAGCTCTTTACATTTCCAGTGAGTCGCGTTGAAAAATTAGCTAGGGGATCGTTGTAACGGGCTGCGATGATGCGCGATGATAATCATTAAGGAAGGATTGAGTTTTACTTCTCCACTTATCTTCAGCTAGGACTTTAAAAAATATGTGAAAAGCGATTTAAGTAGCTTACATATTTCCACAGATTTGCGGCGCCCCTTGATTGTTGCATCAACAATCGCATTATGCTAGGTAATTGTTGTGACTTCTAATCTGTGAGAGGACTTTATTGCTAACTTGCTATTGTCAATTGTAAAACTCAATCGCTCAATGCTCAATGTTGATGAACATGTTTTTCAAAAATAATAGTTTGCTTGATTGATTTTATAAGGTAATTAATTGTGTTGGTGCGTTTGTAATTTTTGCAGAAACGAAAGATCCATTTAGGGTGAGAAAGATTGAGCCATGGAATTCTGTTCGGGTGACCATCAGTATTCTGAAGGAGGCCGCTCAAAAGTTGAAGCTGTTGGCTCAACAAGGGTCCAATGTGCTTCGGTCGATGGGCATTCTCTCAGTACAGGTGGAAGGCGATCAGGTAAGCAATAAATAATTATGCTTTGCAATTCCATGGGTTTGTTTTTTATTTCCGTTCTACAACCCTTCATATTTCGATTTCCTTCACAGGTGATCTCGCTGACATGGGCAGCCCAAAACAATGAGGCGACTCAAGTGATCCTAAGACAAACCAGTGATGAACCTGCCGGCTCATCAGGGACGTCGGGGGTATCCTCGTCGTCCCTCCCCGCGTCATCACCATCGATATCCTCAGTCTCGTCGCCCATCCCCCTCACACCTGGCCCCTCCGGAGATCATTCGAGCAGCAGTGGAGGAGGAATGGCAATCACGCTGGATATGCTTTCATCATCCTCGTCTGGGCCTCATCTTCCTCCTATTCTCTACAGTTTCGGAGTCAAAACGATGTCGCGCCTGGTGGAGAAGCGATACCCGTTTTACCGCCGAAAGGGACAGCGACTGGTGTCCGTCCTGCGGCTCTCGGCGGTCCCTTTCCTTTCGTCAGCATGACGCACGCAGCGCAGGCGATACAAAGAAGTGAATTGAGTCCTATGCTGAGCAGTAACAATATTGTTGTTAGTAATAATAGTAATTGTAGTAATGCAGGAAATAGTACAAACTGCGGTGTTAGCTCTGTCGTCCTCCTCCCATCCCCTCAACAAGAAGGACCCCCCTTAAAATCAAATCTTGTCCCAGTGACTTCTGGTGCACCTGTACAAGTAGTAGTGAGTACTTCGTCGAATGTGAATGTGGTGAACAGTGAACAACAACAGCAGCAGCAGCAACAACACCAGGCGCAAGTCACTAGATTGATTATCGAAAATAGTTCGGCGTCTCAACAACAACAACAACGCCAGCAACAGCAAGTGGTCGTCGGTGGTGGTACTACTTCAGCGTCTACTAATATTTCTAATAATTCTAACAATAATCATAATGCAGCTCTTAGTCATGCCGGCCTAAGTCATCAGAGCTTACAACTACAACTTGTGAATGTTCCACCGCCTTATCCTGGTGTGAATACGATAAGTTCTAATCATAGTTTAATTAGCAGTTCGTTTAATAGTAGTTCTTCTCCGCGCATCATTTTCAACATCATCAGTTTAGTGGTAGTAGTAATTTAATGACGAGTAACGTTCAGCGACATCCATCTCAACATCTACAGCAATATGTGCAGATAAGCAATTCCACTTTGCCAACAGCTGGTGCTGAGGTGCCTACGACGAATGTCGGTGATGCTAGTGGAGGTGTCTCAAGCCCCCTTCTGGTGAATCTTCTTCAGAACAATGACGCTCCAGTTTCCTCCACTTCCGACAGTACGACACACAATCAACAGCAAAAGCTCCAGCAGCAAAGGATTCCAAAGGATGACTTGCAAGCCAAATATCTCCTCCAGCAGCAGCAGTTGAAAAAGACAAAGAGAGGTCTCAGTTTGGATGGTGCTTGTACTTCTCCTTCTGTTCCAAATCTTAACACGTTGTTAGACTCTTCCACCCAGAAATCCACCGAGTCGTTAAGTTTGCATTGCCGTTGCCTTCTTCCTCCGCTGACATGGGCTTATCATCTGGTTCCACTGGGACGATGAATCGAGTCAGTGTCCCCTCCTCCAATGACCCGTCATCTTCAAGCTCAACTGCGACGTTGCTTCATCATCAAGGACGGACAATCGTACAACAGCAGGGAAATAATATCCGAATGGTACTTGATCAGGCTTCTGGGCAACTGAGAGCGATCCCGGTGCACCAGCAACAGCAGCATTTGCCCCCTCCACCGTATACCTCAGGCGAAACATTATCCTCAACGGCTCATCATATGACTCATGCAAACGGTCCAATTAAATTGGAAGGTCATCAACACCCCCATCATCAGAATTTGGCGACAGTGACGCTTGTTCAGCCTTCGGAACAGCAACAACCATCATCGGCGGACGCCAGTTTGGTGTCAGCAGCAGCGGACCAATCGCGTACCTTGCTTCCAATCACTACAGTGAATATAGTTAGTAAATCTCCAAGTGTAATGACTACTAAGCCTAGTTCTAATCTAAACAGTAATAATCATAGTAATAGTGGTAAGGACTCGGATAGTAAGACTTTCATTCCACCTCGGGATCCTCGACTGTCGTCGACACCAGCAGCAGGAGCAGCAACCTCGTCACAAGTTCAAAAGCTGTCCTCCTCTCATAACAACAGTGGCGGGAGCAACTCAGTCAGCGCAAAAAACTCGCTAGCATCCTCCTCCAATTTGGTGGTGCAACAAACTACTTCTTCTGACGCCAAATCCTCCACTAGTGAACAACTTCATCGTCCTTCTCCACCTTCATCTTCGTCAATGAATAGATCCGCTGCTCTCTGGAGTAGGCGGCTTCTCGAATCTACCAAAGAATCTGCGCCAGCGCCATGAAAGCCACGCCAGTTCCTTATCAATCCCCTAACCGGTCATCTAGAGCCGTTGCCCGGAGGCGACAGCACTAGCGAAAGTGAGGAGGATGATGATGACAGCAATGGTAATGAGGGGAAAGGAACAGGGAAGGGGTACAGGTTCCTTCCAGCAAAAGCCACAAATTCTCACCACTCTATAGGGAAAAGCTCAGTTAAATATAGATTTAGGAATGGTGGAGGAGTAGTGTCAACAACCGGAAGTAGTAGTCAACTCTCACTGGGTATCCAACATCGACAAATTGTCACAACAACGGAGACTGGGGTTACGGTTGCTCGTGTGATCAAGGCCGCCTCAGAGGAGGACCCGAATGCCGCTCAATCATTTGTGGAGTTGGTGGACGGTGGAGGAGGAAAGAGTAACAGGCCTGGAGTGAATTCTCAAAATTCTGTAATGTCTGTGTCGAAGAAGACGAGAGGAGAAGCTGCGTCCTCTATTGGAGGAGGCGTCACCACTGCTGCCTTACAAAATCCGATCACGGATTCCAAGGATAATAATAGTCCCAGCCCGGCGACTGTTGCCGGTGAGAAGATCAAGCTGAGGTTGAAACTGGAGAAGAGTGAACCAATTGTGCCAGCGTATAAAGTGGACGTATCGTTTGGGAAAAAGTCAGAAAAGAGCTAAGTTTTGCCGACACAACAGACTGCTGGCTCCTCCAGCTCAAGTAATAGTGGGAACGCGTCATCCTCTTCCAGCTTGTCATCATCTCCCTCAGCATCCGCATCTTCCTCATCAGCATCCTCAACTTATAGTCAGTCTACTAGTTCTGCTGGGGATCAACCAAGAGTTCCTCCACTCCACATCTCCCTCCGTGGGAAGAATGCGGCGGTGGTTGTAAGTCCTCGGAGAGAAGAAAAAGACATGCCGCCGCCTCCATCGGTGATATCCTCAGCCGTGGGCTGTGGAAACACCAAAGAATCTTTAGTCAAAGACCTAAACACACCGTCGGAATTCCTTCACAAAATCAATGCCTTCTCTTTTAAATTCCCACGAGGGCAAGTTTTCCTCCTCCTCCTCCAGCAAATCATCCAGTGGTAGCACAAAGCGAGTGAGAAACCGGGATAAGAATGCTGACGGAGGGGAGAAGGGGAAGAGCAAAATGTCCCGTCCAAAGCTGAGCAAGGAGGTGAACAATAGTAGGACCAGCTCAGCCACCTCTTCTTCCTCCTCGTTCTCCTCATCTGCGGCGGATGATGATAAGGATCCTGGGCATTTGACGATGCCGGTGCTTCAACTCGCAGTTATTTTACCAACGCTTGAGCAAGGCAAATGATGGCAAGGGATCAGCGATATCATTCTCAACAACAGCCACACGGTACAAAGTACAAAGCCTAACATTCTGGGTTCGTCTGACGCCAAGATGGCTGTGGACAGTAAAGACGAGCAAACAGCCAATATCCTCCTCTCTGTTGTCGACGAGCATGATCTCAAAGGAGGAGTGGGAGGACAGCAAGTAAAGAGTCAGCTATCAACTCCAAATGATATTGGGAATGGGAAACCCAAGGTGGCATCAGTGGAGACATCAGTCCCTACTCCAAAGAATGATGTTCCTGAACCTGCGAAGAAAGAAGAATCGGTGAAAACTGTAGAACCACCTCCCCTCATCTCAATTTTTGCTGGTGTCACACGTCCTGTTCCTGCCAAGACAGAAGAACCAGTTAAGAATTTGGAAACTCCTCCTCCCATCACTGTTCCCCTCCCCACAAGTGCAGCCACTGCTGCTCCCTTTCCACCCAAAACGGAAGAACCGGTAAAGAGTGTGGAGAACCATCTACCACCATCTCTACAGTATCCCTTCCAGTGTCCGACAGCAAGCCCGAAGATAAGCTTCCGGTCCTTACTCCTGCCGTTGAAACGCCTTCATCGGATCCCCAATCCTCTTCCAAATCGAAGGACGTTGAAAGCAAAACTGAAGTAAAAGCCCCAGAAGAGTCTCAACCTCAACCTCCTCCGGTTCCTCCTCCTGTGTTAGATGATACATCCAAGGGTGCCTTCTCATTAACCTCCTCAGATACTTCCGAGGAAACTCAGGCAGCTCCTAGTCTAGAGCTCCAGCAAGAACAGCAAAAAACTTGTGACATTACCTCCACCATCAGAAAACCTGATAATAATCCTCAATTGGAAGTGGCCAACTCCTCGTCAACTGTTTCAGAAAATAATAGTAAAAAGGATGAAAGCGTTGTCAGTCCTGTGATAAGCCTTTCTACCGTCTCATGTGATATTAATACTACGACAAGTTGTACTTCTTCTGGTGTTGACAGTTTGGAAGAGAAAAGTGTGGAGGGGAAGACTAGCGTTAATGAAATGACAGGGTTTGAAAGTAAGCTTATAACTGCGCAGCAGCCAAACGAGGAAAGACAGGCGTCTCCTCAACCTACTCCTCCTCCTCCTGCTGTTGTTGTTGAAGTAATCCCACCTGAAAAGGTGTCTTCTACCGGTGCTACTACATCTACTTCACAAACAAATGACGCAATCATAGAAAAGAAGATTGAGCCAGTAGTTGAAAGTACGAAGGATAATAATAAACCAGTGAAGGAAACTAAACTGTCTCCGGATATCATTGATGTTGGTGCAGGAAAACAGGAGGAAATGCCAGGGCAAGGGAAGAAAAGAAAGCTGGATTTTGGTCCAAGTGAGTCGACCTTGGGAAGTTCAGATAATTTGACCGTGAAGGATGATCAATCTGTAGAGAAAGAAGAGAAGCAGGAATTGGATCAATCCAGACAAGGTAATGATTTAATAATTATAAGCCATTAGTTGTCCCTTTCTCAACAACTGAGTAAATTAATTTATGAATTAATCGTTTTGTTTTTTCAGATACTACTGCAGCAATAGAAAAGAGTACTCCTCAAGTCAACGCAGACAATCGGAAGGTTTCGGAAGCTGAAGAGACAGACTTGAAGACAGAAGTCAGTTCGAAAGAGCCTCAAGAAAGTGAACCTCAGAAGAAACCAGAGGACGTGAAATCCATTGCTCCTAAGCCGTTAATTGGTGAAGAAATAAAATCAAATGTGCTAGCCAGCCCTAGTGATGTCCCAACAACTGTCCTTGTAACAGAACAAACTAAAACGAGTGGAACGAAGAGAAAAAGAAGTCCTTCGCCAGAAGAAAGTTCTATGGAGGAAAAGAAATTGGTGAAGATCACTGAACCTGCAGAAGCACCTGGGAAGGAGAAGATCGTTGCTGCTGTGGAAGTACAAGAACACTCGGTGAAACCAAATGAAGACGTGGTTTGTGCACCTCCTAGAAAACCTGAAGACGAAGAAAAAACCATTGTGCCTGATGGTGTGGTTGGTGAAGAACTGCCATCGTCAAAATTACAAACTGAAACGATAACGGAAAAGAAACTGGTCGATATCCAGGAGCAGAGCTCTGTGAAAGCTGTAGAGGAAACTGTTGTGGTGCCTGTTACTAAAACGAATGTGGAGAAAACAGAAGCACATTCGTCCGACTCCGCTTCAGCAAGCCGGGCGCCTGCCTCCGTTTTAATCCCGAAACCAGTGGATGATTTGGACAAGGAGAAGGTAGAGAGCACCGAGAAGGTGGAAAAAAACAAGAAAGACGTACTATCCGAAGAGAAACAAGCCAGCGTTACTGTTCCCACGCCCCCTCCAACAAAAGAAATGGTAGGAACTGAGAATATTGAAGTCAAAGAACCCAAGACATCAGATATGGAAGGTATGGACGTCAGCTTTTTATTCTTAAAATAAGATTGAAATATTAATGAATGTCAGTGATTAAAAATAATTGTTCTTTTATTCAGGGAATAAACCTGTGGTTCCGACATCACAAGCACAGCCCAAAGAGGGAAAGGAATTGACGGAAAAGCAGAACATACCGGAGAAGAATGTGGAAAGCAAAATCTTTGAAAAGCAAGAAGAAAGTGTGAAAAATATAGAGACTCCGACCTCGACCCCTCAAACTTTTCCTGTGGCTACTGCTCAGATTGAAAAAGTTACACAAAACCAGGAAACATCAGCAAAAAGCACTGTAGCGAGTGGAGTGAAGGAAAGCAGGAGCAAAGTGAGTGTGGATGAACCGAAACCTGATAGGGCTCAGGATTTGAGTTTAGGGACTACCAAAAATCTTACATCTCCACCCAAGCCGGAGGAAATACCTCATGTGGTGAAAGAGCCAGATAACAACAAGAAAGCTGAAGCCACTAATGATAATCTGCAGCAGAAGACGGAAGTTACTACTGAGTCATCCGAAAAAATTGTAGCAAAAGAAGAGAAACCCAAGTCGCTTGCAGTGCTTGCAGAAACCATCCCATGTACCAAAACCTTCGTTGGAGTGTGTGACTTCAAAGGAGACGAAAAAAGGAGACACTGATAACACCAAAGAATCAGTCATACCAAAGGCTGCCAGCCCGGTTGAGAATTTTCCATCAAAGAAAGCGGAATCTGTTGTAACAACGACTGTGAACAATCTAGTTCTTGAGGAGAAGAAGGAAGCGTCGCCGAAGAAGGTTGAAGCGATATTCGAGCCAGTTGCGAAGAAAGATGTTACAAATGTGTCCAAGAAAGTAGAAGAGAAACAGGAAGCTAGTAAACCTAAAGTTAGTAAGCACGAAGAAAATACTCCAAGAGCTGGAAAGAATACTCCTGCAAAGATTGTTCATATTGGTGCTCCTCAGCTGGTGTCCGTTGAGTCATCAACCGCATCAACTACTACTCCACCTGTGCCAAAACCAACTATTTTGCCAGCGACGACAACAACTGTGACTGAAAAGAAGGCACGAGCAGTTATTCCCCCTGTAATTGAGAAGCAGGTAGAAGCTCAGTCAGACAGTGGAAGGAGTAGTGGTAGTGGTTCTGGTGCTTCCAAAAAGGTGATGACTAGTGAAGGCGTGAACGTTACCATTATGACCCCAAAGGTCAAAATGGATCCTGCTGCTGCTTCTGCAGCTGCAAATGCTCCCCCTCCCATATCCATTGTATTACCGTCTACTGTTTCAGCAGATGGGAAGGGCTCAGGTACCTCTACAAAAAATACGTACAAAAGGCGAGCGGAAATCAAACCTGGAGCACTGCAGAATACTTTGAAGCGTCTTCA
>JAQIXX010005503.1:0-13877 GCA_034700605.1 Willowsia nigromaculata | reverse complement strand
ATTAAATTATTAATTAAATTAATTAATTCATGTGATTCGGCTAGCTTTTTCAACTGTTGTTACAATGGCTGGTTATTTTACAAAAGGGACGAAAGGAATCTTAGATGATTGCATAGACACACACATACAAAATGCTCATATACAGAATGCATCCTCAATGCACTGCATCCACTCCTTTATATCTCTCCCATTCTTCTCCTCCACTAAAATGAGGAAATTACCCGAATGAAAGCAATAACAAAAGGAGGAAGGAATAAATGATGGAGTAGTAGGAGGGGAAAGGAATGAAAGGACAAGACAACATCAGCATCACAAGCGAAAAAAAACACAGCTACACCGCTCCATTTATTAAAACTAAAAAGAGATTCACTCACATTCGCTCACTCCGTATATTTTCGAGTGCAATGCCAGTTTTTTTTTCACAGTCACATCTAAACCATGAGAAAAGAGAAGATCTGTTGTGGAGTTCCCAGTTCTATGTATTTTTTTTTCGTACCCTATCTTATTCCTAGAGAGAGAGAACTGGCACAATAACCGGTGTGTTCTCAAAGTATACACCATATAGACCAAACCACATCTCTTAAAATGTGTATCCCATGTAAAAAATCCTTTCTGGAATGTATTGACTATTTTACAAAAATCTTTTATACATATACCGTCTTTCATATGAATGTACACCCAATGTTTACTTGTAAGCTTCCTTTTGTTCCAATACTGAACAACTCCATTGTTGCTATTTTTTCCAAGCATCTTTTCCCTTTAACTATTTCTTATTCATCGTTTCCATGAACCTTGGAGAAAGAAATGGAGAAAAGACCAGGGAAAATATAAGATGCTTCGTTTTTCTACATACATAATATGCAATGCTCAAGTCACCCGGATCCAGAGAGGAAAAAGTGTTCCCAGTATTTATATTAAGTATGCGGGGAGGACTAAGGATGGAAAGTATAGGAGGAGTAGAGTGTAGAGAGCTGAAACTCTCTTTCTATTTTATAATATGGTGGTGCCAAAGAATTACTTCGAAGAAGAAACAGTTTCTTTTACACAGACGATTTCTCTATATCTCCACAAAATTTTAGTAGGAAGAGTTTAAAAGGAGAAAAAAAAGTTTATAATATTTTCTCTATGATGATACATACAAGAGCATTATGGACTTACATGGTATTTTGCAGATCAAATATTTTCCGAGATTATTATGCGTGGAAAAGTTTCCAGAAATCTGACAATTATTTAGTTACAAGCATTGATACATAAATTTTAACCTTTTGTTGTATCAAAAATCTACCTATAATTCATCCTCCTTCTTTTTTTCGCTTACTATTTGTCATTTCCGGACAAAATGCGAAACCATTAATTTTCGTACGCATAAAATGCAAACATGATTGATGACATTTTCTTTTTTAAAAGCCAATTATGTAAAATTCTCTTTTATTTCTTCCAACTTATTTTTCAAGATCAATTTTGAGTATCATTGCCAAGAATACATAATATAATCACCTATTGTACATTGTATTAAGAAAAAGGAAAATATTTTGTAGGAGACATCATCAACCAGAGAGAGAGAGAGAGGAATCGATGGATTGGATTGGTCCTCCTTTTCAAGAGATGACATGAGTGAAGATCGGTACAATGAAAGCTGTATATTGGCGTGTAATAAGCTGTAATAAGATGAGATGAGGATCCACCCAAAAAAACATTTTTATGCATCTTCATTTACACATATGGATCTTCTATAGCTCCTCTCATTATTATGCAAGAACACCTGGCCTCTTCTTCCATACGTTTAAGTTTTATCGTTTCTTTTAACACAAAAATACTCACTTTCAAAAGTTCAACTTGGCTTTTGACATATATTTTTCTCATCCTATATACCTATACCACATATGCATACATACATACATGTATACAAGCCGGGATTAGAGAAGAAAACTGATGGCCTATATAGTTTTAACTCTACCCAAAATAAACTTTACATGCATATATCCAAATGAGTGAACGCTACTCAGTAAAACTTGAAATATTTCAAGTTTTGTAAGTAGCTGAAAGACAAACAACCCTTTATTTTACTGTAATGAGTAGTTAGCAACGTCCGGTTTCACTAAAATCTCTGCATTTTCCACGCATGAATAGATAAAGTTCATATATCTTCTATGCTTCTCTCGCTAACTTAATATTGCTGATGAGACTCAAAATATTTACTGCAGTATAATTTAATCAATCACATCCCCTTTTCATCATTATGCCAACTTGGGATGAGAAAAACTGTCATTTTTTTTAGTTCTCTATAATAAACGAGCATGTAATAGGATTAGCTTTTATTGTGAAATAACAAGAATTGCTTGTCTCAATTTGACCGCTACCACTAGTCAACAAGTCTAACAAAATATGCATCAATTCACACTGCTTTAGAAATACTTTAAATCTTCCCATCATCCATCCATTATCTCACCGACGTAGGATGGAACGAATCAAACCAGGTGTCCTTGTAAAAAAAGTTAGTGCACCATCATCATCTATCTTCACCGTATAAACCTGAATGGTAATATGAAATAACAATCAAAACTACAAGACATCTTCCACATGCATTATATGCATAGGTACATCGGCATTTTCTGTGGTTGAAACTTAAACATTATTTTTATTTCACTCAAATAATGTTCGGCAGCATTAATGATTATCATCACATTACCAACTCGTGAATTCATACAAGCCATATAAAAAAATCCATAAGGCTACAATTTATAACCAGCAATTCAAAAAACGCCATCAAAACTTTCATGCAATCATTATTACAAAACATTTTAAACATGTTGCGGATATACTTTACATATTTTTTTAGGGTATCCATAATACCAGAAAATTGGGTGTTCTTCAAGAACAGCTTTAATTACATACCGAAGCATTGATTAGATAGCTTCTTGCACATCTCATAATAGAATATACCAATCTCAACTGAAATCGAACAGAATTCCCAATTTCGGTAGCTTTTCCAGCACAAATCATCTCCCCCTCAAATTTTTTTAAAACCCATGCAAATTTTTCAAATGTCTATTATTACACATCTTACATGCGCAATTTCATTTTGATTATTTTTTACGGAAAACTTTGAATTCTGAATTCCATAAAAATCATAGTATGCACATGTGCCGCAAAAAAGTAAAAATTCCTCTAAAAAAATGAGACAGACATTGAGAATGAGAAAAAAGGACAAAAAGTGATGTAAAGAAGACGACATGCATGAGAAAGAAAGAGAAAAAAAATAGTGTATACGGACAAATTCGATAATAATACACATATAATATTTTTGTATACATAATACAAGATCTCTGAAAGAGATGATCATCGTCATCATGTCATGTTTCACTGTTTCAACCTGAAACTTACACAGGAGGCATTCGCAGAGAGCAACCTACAGAAAGAAAAGGTGCAGTTGTTCCCATCTGGAGTTTTCAGTTGACTTTTGAACGAACACAGGATCGTGATGCATTACATTAAGCCATTTATTTCGAAGGAGAGAGAAAAATACGAGAGAAGTGTTTTGGCATCCCGCCTGCATTATTACATATTATATGGTAAGATTTTTTGGATTTGTTTGCCATGCAGCAAAAAAAAAAAAAAAACTAGAATACAATACAAATACAGTGTTGTAGACTAGACCAATATTTTTCATCGGTGCACACACAAGAAACCATATAAACTTGCTGTAGAAAATGCGCTGTTTCTTTCATAGTAAAAGCTTTGCAGAGATAACCATTAAATTAATACAGTATGCATGAAGCCGAAGTAGAAAAAGGCCTCTTTCAGTTGCCATATAGCATATTAGAATGATCTTTCTTCATTGAGAGAATCCCCCTCCTTGGGGATCATCCATTTAGTACATAACGCCAAAAAACGATTTTTCAGACCCCCCACCCCCCATGTCACGCCAAAAGAAAGGGGGTACCCTTTAACATGGGATGTCACAAAAACTCAGACCCTCCCCTTCCCCCCTTCGGCTGTTACGTACTAAATGGATGGTCCCTTGTGTATGAAATGATGATGCAGGTATTCTGTAGGAGGATGTAATCTCTGTGATATTGAGTGGTAGACAAATATATGCCAAAAATATCTCTTGTGTAATGATACATTCAACAGATTTTTTAATATATATTAATTGTATATATTGGACTAATCTTGATAAAAGTATGTTAACAATCAAGATAATAATCCATCTCTGGAGTTTTCTCTGTCCAGACTTGTGAGATGCGAATGGTCTGTCCAGCTAACTAGAAAGAATTGAGGGAAAAATAACAGACGAGAAGAAATTAAAGGAATAAAAGCGAGTAAATGGGTAACTAAAGTGATCATAAAGAAGAATGGTTAGTTTTAAATGCTTGTTACATTTTCACAGTCACTAATGACAAATTAATGAACCTCTTTCTGATTATCGGACGAAACGACAAACTCCAAAGTTTCGTTTCAATATATATTCTCTTACAATTAAAAGTTCATTTTTTCCGTAGCGAGAACGCACGCTGAGTGTTAATAGAAATATTTATTGGCTGCATAAAATATTCACTCAAAATCCTCTCATCTTATCCGTCCAAGAGAACTACTACATGTAATGAATAATGAATGTTAAGTATACCTACCTATGCACTATCTGTCTTCCACATACCTATACACTCTTCTTCTTCTTCTCCTTTCAACATTCAAATCATACATGAATGGGGTTCATGGCTTGTAGTTCAGAGATTTTCAGATGTAATGCTAATATGAGGGGAATCAAAATGCGAATATTTTAGCGTACACAATCTTCCATTTTTCTACTTTCTTTCCTCTCTCAATGGAATATTTCGCTACGATCAATTTTTTTTTGTCTTGAAAAGGAAGCTTCAAAAAAATTATACGCAGAATAATGATTATTCACTGTTTCGAATGATATGTGCATACTGATCTGTATACATCTTGAAATTATATAATCATATATTCCCCACAGTACTAAAGGTTATGCTTCAAGCAGTATTAACCACTGTACTCACACGATTATCAAAAGGAATCATTGAAATGGTATGCGTGTATATATGGGCTTGGTGAATAACAGACTACTTGTATGATTAATAATTTGTGATTCTTTTTCCCTCCTATCCTCAAACAACAATGCGCACACACGCAAATACAACAATTTTTTGCACTGATTGGTCGCTTCGCTGCCATTTCATGTTGGATGATGGACGGCCAGTAATCTACGCATTTGTCAAGCGGTACGCATACATTTCTACTGATAAGGTATACATTGTAGCTTTTCATAAATCACTTTTTAAGATGCATATACATCGCAACATTTATGATTCTTCTAAACATGTTGTTAATCGTAATTAACAAATAGGAACAATTTCAAACAAGACTAAAAAGCGATAGAAACAAAAGGCTTTAAAAAATTGGCATCAATAAGCTAAAAAATTTTGATCAATCCCCTGACATAATTTTTGTGCTTGATCATTCAATTTATTTTTTGGGAGAAATAGCGAGACAAAGGTGATAATAATAAATAGGCAAGAAGCCAAATAGTGCAGAGCACTGAAAAAAAATTATTCTCTGCGTACAACACACATGCGGTGATATGAAAAGGAAGCGAAAGCCAAAGCCAGCATTCCTAAATCGACTTCTTCTCTGCTGTTAATATGCAGCGGTAAATGGGTTTTAGGTAGAAACGGTTACAACGGCAGCATCGACTCAGAAAAAAAAATTGGTAGTGGCAGTGAAGCAGACGAAGGATAAAAGACTGTCATATAATATCTCTGTGTATAAAAATATGATACATATTTTTTTTCTCCACTAATAATAATACCTATGCGTTTTCTTCTTCCTTCTCTCTCTCGCTTTTTTAACTGCTTGATTTGCTGTTTTTTATAGAGATATAAAAATATATGCAATAATAATATGAACGTGTTGCTAACAGACAGACTACGTGATTTTCTGTTCAAATCAAGTGACGTCCGCAGCAGCATAGCAGCTCACAAGTATAAAGAGAGTGCTTTGCTTACAGCCTTGGATAATCAATTATCTCCGTTCTTAGCAGCACAGCACACAGATAAATAAACCCAAACGTTCGTTCACTCTCTTTTATGTTTTTTAACTCTTCTTCGTAGTTGCGGAGAATTTGGTAGAAAGTATTAAAAGTAAAAATGCAACAGAAACTTAATACTTGGTGGAGTAAAAAAAAGGTAACGAAGAAAAAAAAACTCGCATTTATGACTACGCATTCAAAGGCATCGTCGTCGTGTGTGCATACTTAAGCACGAGCTTTTCAATATGCATGAAATTTTTGCAGAGGGTCTCCAGTAAACGAAATATTGCGAAAAAGGGTTAACTTTTCGGTTTTGCTGGTATGACAATTAAATATGTAATAATAATTTGACTCTAAATGTGACACGTTCTCGAGTTGGAAAAGAAACACCGAGATTTTATACTTGGATTGAAGTGCGTCTCAAATCGGGAAAAAATAGCGTTGGAGTTTAGTCATAAAAATGGATATATTTTTTACTGCTCGTTTCCTTATAGGTATTGAATTCGCGTTGTTTCGCATCGGTACAAGGGCAGTTGGTTCGGTTGGCTTGGCATGCATGAGAAGGTTTGCTTTGCTGCTGCAGCTTTAAATTGCACTTTCATACGTGGAGATACTAGAGAGCTCATCAATATCATCATGTCATGCATGACCATCACTCATGCCGTTAGTGACGTTTATCGACAACGCCAAGTAATATACAACAATAACATCCACACATAATGATAATATTATTGTGTGGTATAACTTAAATGACAAATTATGTGTAAAAGATGTGTATTACGTATAAGCTGTATATGGTTACTAATTTTTTTTTTCTGTATTTTTGTCAGATCATCTACACATTAGCAGAAGGAATGACCAAAACTCATAATTTCTGATTTTGTTGGCATCAATAACGATTTGTGTTGCTTTCGAGTAGATTCATGATATCAACAAATGAGGGAACTCTGATAATCACTAAAATATTTCAAGCATGTTGTACGTAAAACAATAAGTTTATTCCCTGTCATGATAACTGGATTGTTATTCATTTCGGAAAATGTGATAAAAAATGCTACAAATAGAAAGGGAAGCGAAATTATACCTTGACAAGAATGGCATTTTTTCCCCTCTTCACATTTCTTATGATTTCGCTAATTTTAAACACAATTGAATATAAAGTAGGTCAACCTATTGTATAATTCAAAGAAATCCCCAAATCAATTCTATTTTCTGCTAAAATCCGTTTCATTCATTTATATCTCATGATAGATCGTTTTATTAAAGGGTTAAATACCTATGCACTTTGATCCTCTTTCTCATCTCAGCAAAAAAATTGATCTTTTTAGTAATATTGACAATCTAGTTAACTAACATCTATTTATAGCACCCGCATTGAAAGTAGTTTCCGCTTAAAATTAATCTTCATGTTAAAGCCAAGCCACCCAGCCTGATCCCTACATCCGGTGTAAACACACACATTACACATTATTGAAACCCCAGTGAAAAGGGAAAGTTAGAATGAAAACTAGTGGACATTTCTTCTTCCCTTTTGAGAGTTCCAGCCCTGTCCTGGCGACAATCAATATCACAAGAAAATCAATAAATTGGCCAACAAGCGTTTTCAACTTCCATAATAATATTATTCTCAGAAGAGAATTTTACTTGTGCAGAGCGACAACACTGGTTGCGCAAGAGAGGCACACAAACTTGCTATTCCACAAGCAACCACTATCATAATCATACATCATGTAACAATACCAGCACTTAATATAACACGATAACCATTACTTATACAAACTATGAAAGTTATGCTCCCAATGCAATCGCATGCACATCTACCCAACTTTTTTAGAAAACCATTTACCTGCATATTTCCAATAATTACTTGTTAATTCGATATCATAATCAATTTTTGTCACATCAATTGTCACATCTAATCTTTAATCATCCATATCCCCAAAAAAATCCCCAAATATAGAATTAATTCATCAAAATAATTTGTTACAAGACGTACATAATTTCAACAACAAAGTAGAACACAATAATTACATGTACAAATACCTACAAACGCATACATACAGGAAACATAAGATGAGAGTTGATATGCAATTATAATCATTTATTTAAAAATGCGCTCACACACAAACAGATAGTACTCCGCATAGCATAAAATACAGTGTTGCGAACACAGCGAGCTACTAGCTTTTAATACGCTAATTCAAAGAACAAAAATCGACTAGAATGAAGCAACCTTGTTTTGCGGATATACCAACCAACAATGGAGTTACTATGAGCGGTCTCACTGCAAACATGCGAGAGCAACAGCCTAGCAGATGAACAATTTTATTTTATTTAGGTAAGTGCCACACACTACCTATATCCCTACTCACAGCAATGTAATGTAATACACAGTCTCTCAGAGGAGAAGAATGGAAGGAACATTAGTTTTCGTGATAATATTACAGAAAGAGGAACCACAAGGCACACACAGGAGACGCCTACATGAAAAATAAAATGCATGCTCAATACACATTCTATATACACTTATAAATATATATCTCCCTATTTCTGTGTAAAGGTATAAAAATGCCAGAACTCTTGCCTTCTCAAAAAAAAACGCGTATGTATTATTATCGCTTATATTTATTTATGTAAAACCGAACTCTCTGTGTGTGCTGCTGCTAGTTTTTAGCATGATTCGCCAGCGACACACAGGATGTTTCTTTCTGAACTCAACTCCTCACTTTGCCTCTGTAGAATGATAAGTTATAAAAGTACATAACTATTGGTTACTAAATTTTGAGGTAGATTGGATTACTCATTTTGCTTACTAGAGTAATCACAAAAAAAGACTCCTTTTTCATGCTTACAATCCTTCCTTTCCGTTTTTCACTTGGACAACTCATCACTACTTTGTTTCGAGTTTAGCACTCCCATAAACGTGAGCATTATCTGTATTCCTTCAATGTGCACAAATGCATAGATCAATGAGCACCACAAAAAAAGTTAATACTTTTTCTAGAGAGAGAGAGAGGAATCCATTAAACCTGCCTAAACAATTTGTTAAATTGAACGGTAGTTGTAAATCTTATTATTATTTTGCTGTAGAAAAAATATTTTATTGGAAAGTGCAATCACGCATTTTTTCTACTCTCTGCAGCCCTAAATTTGCTTTGTCATAAGACAGATTTTGCACACGTCATATATGGAAAGTTGGTTTAAGCTCTTTTCTTACAAAATGCATTTCAAATGAGCCAAAAAAACAAACGTCAAATATTCCGTCTGAGAATTAAGCATTGCTGTGCTGTAATAAAGAGACAAATTATTTGAAGCGCTAAAAAAACACCGTAAATTACAGTCAGGATTTTTTTTATAGTCAACTGTTAATATTACAATAAAAATGTCAATTGATTCGATAGATTTTTTTATGCCAGCATATCACCACCCATCAAATTTCTTCCACTATCATCCTGATCCCCCGGCATCTCTATGATGATAATACATTAAACAATTTTATTGAGTATATAGAGCAATGAGTATTTATTTTTTGCCAGAGTCTCTCTAATCATCGCTTTGCTTACGTACGACTTGGAGCATACACTCAGATAAAAGAGAAGGTAAAAAAGATTTTTTTTAATCATGTTTGCACAATGTTACTAGCCGTAGCTTGATACGTGTAAACAATTAAATACGCGAAGGCAAAGAGTAATGCACGGCCTGGCTTGTAATATAATTTTTTTTCCTCTGCAAGAAGATTACAATAACACGACGAATGAATGAATCGTTTTATAACAAGGCTGTATAGCTGTACTTTGAAAACCCCAAAAAAAACAAAGGATATTTCAACACTTGAAAATTGTCCTTTCTAAAATATTTTACTTTACTCTCTCAAGTTCATATTCCTCTATTTCAAACAACAATACCATTCATTATTCACCAATTCTAATCATTTACATTGTTTAATACCCTGTTTGATTCCATCCATCTCCCCCAATAAATATTTCTTCTAAAAACCTTTTAATTATCACGAGTACACACTTTCGTGGAAAATTTGCATTAGAAAATTAGAATCTCTGTCTTGTAAAAAAATAACACATCTAATTTATCCTTCCTTTCTTCGCTAGAGGGAAAAAAACACTAACGAAAATATTAAGTAAATAAGATACATTTTTAGATGGAACAACATCCTAAAAGATTACCATACTATATGACTCTCTAGAAGCCAGATAGAGAATCGTCATCATGATCATCATCAATGTTCATCTCTCTACTTACACGAGGGACATCGCTTCTGACTTTGAAAGACAAGCGGAGAGAGAGACGAGAGCTGAGTATTAGCATCCCAAATAATATCTATAGCATGATGATTTCATTTGGTCGTCGTATACCATTAAATTCCATTTTTTCCCCTTATAGGTAGTACCAGAGATGATATATCTATAAAAATTGTGAGTCTATATCTCTCCGCGTTTGATGCTCAGTCACAATAATATTACATTATACCTAAACTTGAAGTACTGCTGAAAGTTGAAGAAGATAGATCATTAAATCCGTTTTTCCTTCTCTGTTATCAAATACTGCAAACATTTGGCATTTTCATAGCCTTCATTCAAGTCATCTTGTTTGTGTGTGTGCAAAATGCTCATTTTTTCTCTTACTATTTTATACACTAGTCTGCTTTTCTGTCGCTCTCTTCCTTTTTATTCTCTATCTCTAATATTCTGTTGTGGTCGTAGTCTTTTCTTTTGCTGTAATAATAACAATAAGAAGGAGTATGAGCGCTTCTCATCCACTTCTTCGCAAAAACCTATCCTATCCCATAAAAAACAAATAAGGTTGCTTCAAATATTGGTCTTGTGTGTGTCCGCTCCGTTTGTGGATGTGTGCCTGTGCAACTCTACTAGCTTTTCTGTATAATAATCCATCTTTTTTTCCTTCGTTTTCTACTAAACCATATAATAAATATTGCATGCACATTTATACCTGAATGATGCGTGCATAAAATTCTTCAAACATGGCATGCATAAATGTATTATCATGGTGGTTGGTTGGGATCAGGATGACGATTACTTTTTTAGCGCTCATTGTTACATTTTCATGTGCAGAGCTACTGCAAGGCTATTGTTTAAAAAAGTGAAGAAGATCCAAATGGATTATTTATCTTGAAATATTAAATCAAAGTTTAAAAATAAAGTCAAGTCAAGCAAAAATTAATTGAAAAGCTATTGTCTATTGTAGAGTTATGGTGTTAAATACGACGGATATATAATATTCAGCCGTGAAATGAGTATTCTCGCATTGTGTGTGCGATAAGGACACTGCCAACTGCGCAAGACGAATTGGATGAAACCAAGTGGAAGGAAGGTTGAAAGGGTTAATGGTTATTATGAAGATGTAATTTTTCTACACTGGTTTTATGAATGTATATATTACCTTCTATTAAGAATGCAATTTAACTGCATTTTTATAGCTTATAAAAATGTTAAGCCAATGACAAAGAGATATGCAGTCACTATATGATCATTATGTATTTTTAAAAGGACAAATCTCTTTTAAAAGTCTCAATTATCCTGGATAATTTATTTGTTTTTAAAATCAAGCCATTTTATAGGGATTTTGGTGATTTCCTCTTTAGAAAAATATTTATCTGATTGGATAAGACTAGACATGAGAGAGCCACAGTGGATCAAGCGGTTTTCTTCTGACTGCTTAATAAAATGCAGTCTCGGGAAGATTAAAAAATATACATAGTTTTTTTCCCTATTGATGTAGACTATGGAAGCTATCAAAAGGTTGATCATGATGATGATGCTGGTGGTTATTTTTTTTTGGTGGCAATGGCAAGTGGCAGGGCAGTGCAGTAAAGGATTGTGTGGATTGGATTGGATATTTTTTTTTAACTGCAGCAGAAGCTCTCTGTACTCCTTTTTATCTATCTCGTCAATCTTTTTTTTTTCATTTACATTTTCATACCATGTTTGCCTACATGTACGCATAATGTATTCCACTGAATCTGTTCATAAATTGAAATCATTGAAGATTTATAATGTGCATTTTAAGCGTGCATTGTACAATCGTCTATATAAACTCTTGCTCCTGTAAATGCTGTTTTACTTGAATAGTTACAATACCACAGAAAATGAAAGAAATAAAAAATATTTAATGGTAGTGTTTCTGCATCAGGCTATATACCTATAACACTTTTTTTAATGTTATTGGGGGTCCATCTCTCATCTTTCTCACCTCTACTATTCTTCTACTCCTACTCTCTTTGGTGCAATCACTATGCACGGAACTTCTCAAATTTTTTTTATATCATTTTCATGTCATTTACAACACGTCTCAACGAAAATACAGTCTTTCAGATTATTATGCACAAGAGGAGGAGGAGGAGTAGCGATTAGGGATAAATTTGGGACATCATTCTAGAAAATAACTAGCTGAAAAAAAAAAGATTTTTTTGCACACAAAAAAATTTCCCTGCATTTCCATTCCTTTCTAATCTCAATTTTTTTTTCAGTGTGATCATTAGTAATATTCAAAGTGTGGATATATAAATGTAATGAAATCATGTTAATTCACATGCCGCCAACATTTTAACAGGGAATGGCGACATCTGAAACTGAAGCAACCTTTCTTATTGTGAATTTTTACACCCATAAAATTAGTGATCATGAAAGAGTTATAATATATTTTACGAGAATGTGAATAATATGCGATTAGAATATTTTTCAATTCAATTTTACCTCACAATTTGCATTACATTGATTAGTCTGGTATCAGATTGAGACATTAAAATTTCGACAAGAACAGATATTTGCTGAAAAATTGTCATAAATATTTTTAATCCAATTTTTCGCATTCAATGAAGAAACCGAATACGGAATGTGATACCGAAATGTTAATAAACTACGTGTTAACGTACCTCTACGTGCATTGCGCATTGTATGAGTTATCTAAGTTCAATTATGTTTGTATGACCCAAATTATGGATAACTCTCTATTGAGCAAAAACGGCCATCTAACTATACCTAACGAAAAAAAACCTAGTCTCTTGTCTATGTAGTGAGGAGAATAGAGAAGAATCGGCGAGCGGTATATTCTTACTAAAAGATATACATATAATTATTAAAGCCTCCTTTACTTCACTTTATCCACCTTATAATATCCTAATGCACTTGCTTCGCTTCTGTATTACCGTCTTTTTTTGTTTACAGCGTTTAGTTCATGGCTCAAATATTAAAATCTTCCTATACAATTTATTACTATCACCAATCTCCTTATATAAGCGTAGAAAAAAAACCTATATAAATTTTTATACATAGCTATATCGCCAAAGCATTCCGTCATTGTTCTATTCCTCTCCTTCTTTTCTGCTTGGTACGCTTTGCTCGAGACATTTATGAATGCCTCGTTTCCCTTCTCTCTTAAAATCTTGCATAAGAGGAAGCGAGATAAAAGTGGCGAGATATATGAAAAACAGACATGATTAAAAAATTATAATTTTATGATTCATAAGTGTTACGTAATCAATACATTTTTTGCATGAAAAACAGTACACCTGACAATTTTTAGAAAATGAGGGATTTAAAATTTTACATTCAATTTTTATTTCGGACAGACAGACAAGCAGAGTTCGCAATCTCTTTCAAAAAACAACCGCTACATCCTACAAAAGTGAACAGTCAATGTTGACCACGGCTCTATGATTATGACTTCTTTTCAGTTCACTTCCACTATAAATATGTATGCATGGAAATGGATTTTTCACAGAGTATGGCACAGACTCATACACAACATTGTAGAAACGCTCTTATGATGTTTTTCCACATAATAATACTTAACG
>JAQIXX010005502.1:0-13880 GCA_034700605.1 Willowsia nigromaculata | reverse complement strand
GGCTTTGATATTGTGGTCAATGACTGTTATGCGCATAATGGAGCCACAAAACGTATCCAACTGATCGACCATTATGGTTAAGCAATAAAATGTCATTCATCTTGAAGAGTTGTGTCATAAAACTTTGAACACTCTACGTTACAGTCATATATTTTTCTACACATAATTAAGACCGGTATCCTGTCATTATCAGCTTCAACCTAGGCATTCCCTTATGCCAACTAATTTAAAGCTTTGGCTTTTTAAAAATTGCCACTGTACAGCTTCTTCCGAGCAATGGCAATGATGAAGCTTCTCTTTCAATTTTGACACACGAAACCTGCAATTACGACTATTTCTCACTCCAATTATAATTATATACCTTTTAAAATTTTAAACAGTTCGGCAGCCTTTTCTGCAAAAGCATGATCCTTAAAGCCTTAAACTGATCTTTTAATGCCACGAGCAGACCTGTTTTCAAACAGAGTCGTAATTTACGATGCTATATAATAGCTTTAAATTACGCTAATAAACTTTTAATACATTTTAAGCATAAGCATGTGCCTGCTAATTATTGTTAGTAAACTAGTTATTTTGAAATTATTTTCATTTTTGTTATGTCTTCAATAAACCAGTAACGCTCATATTTTGGATAGCAAACTGATGAGTCCATTTGGTGGAACGTGGTCACTTACAAATTTGTACGAAACTCAGGTCTACGCTTACCTAGAAACGTTTCGGTTTACAGGATCGCCGGCAACGCCGGCTCTCTAAATAGAATGTGATGTCCCGTAAGTACTTTTTTAGAAATGTTTTTCATGAGTTGATATGTTCCTTTTGACTACAGTAACAACGATAACATTGCAATCACAAAAGTTTAAATTAGACTTGCACAATTTGGTAGAACCAGGAAGATGATTTTTTTGTTGAAGCATCTAGAAATTGTGGTAGTGCTATGCACGTCAAATACTTTAGTCACCAGTTCAAAAACATTAGTGGTGTAAACATTAGTTTGTGTGTTTTATGTATATGTTTATATGGAATGTACACGTACATCATGCTGTAAAAACAAGAATAATTATAATCTGTTTTTTAAATTTGCCGTCGATGGCCACATAAAACAATGTGGTATCTCAAATGTCTGTACTGCGTGCAGGATAATTGAAGGGTATAATGTTACGTAGTACTTGGCGGCAGAGATGAATTGTTATGATTCTTATATAATGTGATGATAATAATACACACACACGAAAAAGGGGGAACGTGAAAGGTGTCTCAAAATGGGGTCGACGACGACAGCCAAATGATTACAGACGCAGAGAAGGACGGTACGCTATCAGAAAATCTGAGTCTATCGTCAGGCATTACGAGTGCTTTAAGAGGATGAAGATTCGGAAGTCCAACAAGGAGTCGAACGAAAGTGTTTGCATGAAACTACGATAAATGTTATGAACATCATGCATGATAATTAATCGCTTTAAACAAAAATAAATATTAATATACAGCATCTGCTGTAATGTGTTTTTCTTAAATTCCAGCACTGAGCAAGTTCATTCTCGTTATTATTCTACATTAACTTTTGTGTTGTATGCACCGTTTACAAAATACTGATTCCATGATGATTGCAAAGGCACACACCAATTGTAAAGTTGTCTGCATTTATATGATTTTAGCAGTTTGCAATGTGTACAAACAATGTAATTGAACCAATCCATTCATTATTGTCATAGTAGGTGATGTCCATGTATTATCGACACGCTATTAATTGGGGAGTAGGCATAAGGTTTCGGTCTACGTAACCAAATTTTTTTTGTAAAATAGATTTAGTTTAGTTTAACGGGAGCGATGGACTGTGCATACCGCACCGGGACACAGGATACCGAATTTCAAAAACTAAGAAATGTACAGCTACGTCTTTTCAAATGATGCGCTAATAAAGATTATTATTAAGTATGACATACTAATTCAGCTGGGATAATTTGAGGGGGTAGTTTGTACTCCTAATAATAATGTAACGTGGTTAAAATAAACCTTTTCTTGTTGAAGTTTTTACAAGTGCCAAAATAAACGGTTTACGGACACAATTTGTTAACTTTCATCGTAGTAAGTAGTACTAAACCTTAGGGATGATATTTTGATATAGACAAGTAGAATAGGAAAACGTTGTACTTTTGAAGGGGGAATTGGGGCAGCACTAAAAGGATTTAACTTATATTTTGAGGGGTATTTTGTATAATATACGTACCACTTTGAGTCATCGCAATTGTTTATCAGGCATTATATGATGTATGATGCATTTAAGAAATTAATTAGGCTAGACTAAAATATGCACGTGTGTACCTTCATTAATTGATTTAATAGTAGTAGTAGAGCAAATAAAAAAAACTAAAAAAAAGACTCTCTCTAACAGTGCGAATAAACGATGAAACCCATTTGTTTGTTACTGGTCTGGTTACTGGTTGATAATGCCTAAACATATATTATATGTTTTAGTTTTAGCGTAGAATTTATGCCCAATATACTATAAATAAATCTAATGTTATGTTCTGTAAACGTGTCAATGCAGGTCAAATGTACAACCAATACTACTCCTTGACTGTTCCTTAAATCCGTTCCTAATTTGAGTTAAAAATATGAACCATTCCTAGTTTCAATAGTTTAATATGATTAGTGAAATAAATGAACAAAAGAAACCAATGTTAGGTAAATTAATATCATCATATTTGTCTTAAACCGACTCTTCATAAAGGAGTAACATTTTCTTCTATTATTAGTTTTATAGTAATGACATGAGTCTTAAGAGTGCGTTAAAACCGTGACTATTAATAAAACCTGTCTACATGTCAAAATTCTACTTACTAAGAACGCAGGTTATTTTGTTATTGAAACTGATGGAAAATAAAGGAACGACAGAAAGCGTCTAAATTAATGAAATTTGCAGCTTTAAATGCAAATAAAATTCTTGTAGGAAGATCACTCACAGGAAGCTGAATCGGTTGGCAGTTCTCCGCCCTCATTCATCAATGCAATTAGTGTTAAAATGTCTCAATACTTGTAAGACAAATGATGTAAACCTTAAAGTTACTTCGTCAGACCACGCGACGGATTCAGATGAAACTACTAAAACATCAACGAAACTTGAATTGTAACGGTAGGCAGTAATGTTTGTAAAGCGAGTAAAATATATACAAATAAGTTTTATTTAAAAGCTGCTTAAATATTTGCACTCAAATTTCATAAATGCTAAAACGTAACAGATTTAAACAATTATATCCCTTGTTACAATTATTTATAAACAATAAAAACATTTTCGTCCCACTAACAGTATTGAAATGCTACACACTATTGATTTAAAACCACGTCTTACGCTAATTTTTTCAAACAACTAAACCTGACTGCAATTAAAATGTCTGACAACAACTTATTCGACGAGTCTATAAGCTTTAAACTAGCGATTAGCAACTTTTTGTTTGTCACGTTTTACATCCCGTTGATTACATAATTATAATCTAGGTATTAAACTTAGACTACATAGTAAAGAATTTCTCCTGCAAATGAATTCCATTTGGAGTAAGCTTGAAATTATATTATCAATTATATATAAATGTCTGATATTTCCTCTGTTTGCATTGTACAGCCAATCAAATATTAAAATTAGAACTAATTTAACTAAAGCTAATTAATGAGTTGCTTTATTGTAAAGCCTTAATCAGAGAGCAAACCTACAGACTATGGTAGGGAATCAGGAATAAGATAAAATTTAAAATAAATGTTAAAACTGAATGACTAACACCAAGTCGAGATCTAGACAACTACTTGTGACAAACTGTAATTTTAACACATGGTGTGCAAACGTTTATGGCATTTTATATGGCATACTAAAATCTAAAACATTAGTAAGTTACATTAACGTGAAAACAAAATTAACAATAACAAGTTTGGCTACAGAAATTTGTAAAGAAATTACATCATTTTCACGTCAAACAAACTATCGTCAATGAAACATTTTATCCGTTGAAACCATCGCATCGCTGATCTTATCCCCCATCGTATTGCCTTATTTGCTCTGTGTAATTCTTTCTTTATTCCATAGCATAAATTATAAGGTTGAAATAAATAGAAACACTTTTTTATAATAACTCTCTTTATGTCTTTATGTGGTAATTAAATAAATTTCAGTACTACATTACCACATACAAGTAGTGAACGTTTCAATGCTTCGATATGAGGCTTTCTGAATAGCATGCAGTAGAGAAAGAAACATTACAAAACGAATGTTTTATGATTACTGTAATTATGTATTATGGCACTTCAAATAAAAATGCCCATTTGCCATTCATGCTTCTGATTAAATGGAAAAGGCTAAATTCGACATTTATCGTTGCATTATGTTTTCAGGTTAAGCGGTGGACAAATTTTTGTTGCCATAATATTCTTTCAAATTAATATAAAATTTTAACCTGCTCCATGCAATATTTTTACAACTAAACTGGACGCTATTGTACACTGCAGCATATTACCTAATGTATTTCATAATATGTTATCAAAACATAATAATGAGTCCATAAAATTACTCATGATATACTAAAATTTTTAATTGTAATACCTCGTTGTTGTTATTCTTACTTATCTTTATACGATTTAAACACTTTAAAACAACTTATCGTTTTGGAGAAACACTTTATATGTATTATCACACGCTTTCAAAAAATTATAAACCCTCAAAAGTCTCAAGAGTCTCAAAAAACTGTAACTAATTACCTTGAAAATACTTAACTCTATACTTTATTACTACTACCTTATATGCATTTTCTTTATTTTCTTACATTTAACTACACTTTGTAGAGATTTAATTCTAACGGCATATCCTCCTATATAATGTTAGTTTATTCATGCAATATTCGATGGTTATCTCGCGTTTTGTTTTGATACGGTGTATGATCGTTGTCTCAATTTATAGCAGTATAATGCTTGCCGATTAAAGATAACAGATACTGTAGTTGTACGTTGATGTATAATATATAATAGTATATAAACGGGCTTATAATAAGTCGCAAACTTTTTTGATTCCATAAAATAACTAATCAACAACAAATATATTGTAACTTAAAAGGTTCCGAAGATGGTTGTCTTTGTATCAGTGCCCCAATTGCGTTTCACTTTGATTCATGTTGGGATTGCTCTGCAAGATGAATCGGAGAAATTTGTTAGCAATTAAATATCAACCTGAAATTTCTTAAATAGAATTTTTTCTCTCAACATTTAAAATCAACTCTCTTACAACTCCGGTGGACGAAAATTGTGGAGGTAAATGAGAAGGTGGAGCAAGAGGATGTCCAGGGATCTTTGGACCATCTTCAGCTTTTTCCTCTTCACGTCGCTTCAAACAAGCTGGATTAACAATACATTCCGGAAAGGAAAACATAACTTTTGTGATATCTGAGCGGAACAATATGTCGATTTTCTCAATGCAAATGATCAAAGAATTTATTGTTCCTACATACCTCTAACTTGTTGCTCCAGCTGCATGATTACTTCAACTGCCATATTTAAAACACCTAATTTAGTTTGTGGCCAATTTGACTTTACGTGTTGCATGCACATGCGTTCTAATTCTTTCAAAACTTCGTTCATGTTCCGAACACGATTCCTAGATACGCGTTAATAATCAGCATTAACGATCAACATTCGTATTATAGGCTTTTTCATGGGATACTGGGTTTAACTGTAATTTTCAACCTTTCGCGTGTGTTCTTGGCAATACGCAGTTGAAGCTGTGTGTCAGGATCACTATCTTTAATTCTGTTTCTAGAAAGCGAACTAATCGTTAGTTATAAAATTGAAAAAATTAGATTTTTTTGTGAACCAGAGAACCAATTATGGTTTTCAACGAGATGGATTTAAGTGATATTGTAAAATAAAAAAATTGCATTGGTTAATCAAAATCATACAGACGTCTTTTTGAACGCTTAGCTCCATTGACAGAAGAAGTTGAGCTTTTATTACTTGCACTCGCACTACTATTATTTGATCCCAGTCCAAGCAACTCCCTTTTAACACCAGCGGCGATTTCTTTTCTTCTTTCTACCGTGATTAAACAATCCCCATTTTACTACTTCATATGATGATAAGTATAAATTTACGTGAGACAATGTTCCAGCAACTTACTAGATTTTGTGGTGGAGGGTGTAGGATTGACCCTTTCCAGCTTCGTGGTTTCATTTGGATCACTATTTGGAGCCGCAGAATGGCATGAAACTGGACCACAAGCCTGTGGAGATGCTCCAACAGAGCTCATACTTCCATGCGGGTTCTCTTTAAGCTGAAAATATGTTTTATTGATTACATTTTGATTACTCTGTATGTATTTCTGTGCCCAAGCACATATACCAATTTGCATGAACATTTTCCCACTTTCTGCTACGCTTACCATGTGAGACTCGAGACGTGGAGGATACCATAAAAGACCATTAGAATGTTGCCGAGCAGCTGAATGAGGTGGAACGGGCGTCATTCCTTGGAAAGACGCGTGAGGACCCTCCGCATGTTTCCTCAATACATTTATGGCATCGTCCAGCAGATCTTCAATAAGTGAACCCTGCATATAAACATTGCATGAGTTTTTGCGAGGGCACCCAAATTTTGACGTTTAATCTACTTTACTTTTCAATGCTATACGTTTACAAATAAGCCGTTAGTAGTTAAAAATCATCCAACATCAAAAATTCGCAAAATAAAGAGTTAAAATTAATCCCTCTGCATGGTCACTCAGAATACCAAAGGTGTCATCCTTTTCACGTTTCTTCTATGCTTGGAAATGTTGTTCACCTCTAAATCCCATAGTTGTTTTCATTGAGAAGCGAGAAAAATAGCTCCTAAAACTACTTTCCAAAACTGTTTGTTAACTCAATCCCTGTTTCAATACAACACACAACAATATGAAATATCGATTTTTACTACGATAGCCACAAAAAAATTTTTCAGTATATAAAGTTTAATGGATTAATGAATAGAACTACATGTTAACTAACGACTTAACGAGAGAAAAAAGTTCATGTTTTATTGGGATTGAGTATCATTGATAAGTTATTGTCGCAGAACGTTGAAATAAGGGTTTTTAGGAAATATTTTTCAAACCACCGCTCTAGCAATTTGTAATCAAATTCTGATTTGTTAATTTTGCAATAGTAAAAGTCATAATGTTGTCTCAATTCAGTTTAATAATATAATCCTGGAAACGAAAAGCTTGGAATGGATCTGTGAAACCATAGAGGAGATGAAAGCGGAGCGAATGAGATGAAAAAAATCTAATAAGAAATGAAAAAGTACCGATGCCAATGCTTTTCCCACTGTATCTCCGTCTTGTGGTGGAGGGGGAGGACCGATGTTAGGGTTGTGCCTGTTGTACAAAGGACTCGTCGCGTTATTCACAGATGAAGACGGTGGAAGCGGAGGTGGTGGCTCCTGCCATGCAGCTCCAGGTCCGGCTGGATTTGGTAGGAACGTGGACATTGGTGGAAACGATGAGGCAATCATTGAAGGTTCCCCATTTGCAGGAATCACGGCGTGGTTACAAGTCCTCACTGGGTCATGAGTTGAGGGTAAGTGCATGGGATTTGTTGATACACCGATTGGACCACCATTTGGAGGAGGATATGCGGATTGTGGCATGTGAGTTGACATCACTGAGGGATTAGAAGCTGAGTAACCAGACGAGCCAGACCACTTCACCGTTGACGCTGCCATCTACACTTTATAAAAAACTTCCTCGTGCAAACGCTTATGAATGGCCTTTTATTTTATTGAGAAAACTACGTAATATGTGCGTACATGCAATTAGTATTTCAACTAATCTCAAAATATCAGAAAAAGAACACTAAATAGAACAAAAAAACTATGCTGCAATACTCGCAGCCAGTTACACTGGGTAACTAAAGTATTGGTCTAACACCGACCTGTTCGCACTCGTCTGATCCCGATGAACGTTTTCCAACTTCCTATATACTGATTTTTTTCCTTCAAAAACTGAACTTAAAAGTTCGTAAGTGCTATTTTAGGGGTGATCCCTTAACATTGAAATTCTTTATCGTTCTCACTTGCCGACACATTTTCCAGGAAAAGGGGGAGATTTTTATTACACCGAATGCATGCACATGCACACCCATTACGTAAAGAATAAATATCTCTCTTCGGAAAAAAATAAGGGGATATTACAATTTCATTTCAGGATCCCATCCTCTCGAGTAAAAAAGTGAATCATTGTTAACCTTCACAATCAGTTATGCTTGTACGTGGTTATAAAACATAAACCACCCCTGATGCCAATTCACGGCGATATATGCATTGCAATGTTGAATGTTAAAAAGAGCTGTCTAGTGCTGTTTACTGTTATAGAGTACAGCTTATTACGCAACTCTATTTTCTTTTATAGCTTGAGTAAATTCTTCCCTATCGTCCCATCAAATGTATTACAGAAATACTATCGTTTATAGTGAAATATACATTGCTTTTACACGCAAAAGAATTAAAGATTTTAACCTTTCAAAAAGAGAAAAAAGAGGCAACATTTTCAACCGTCAGTCATGAAACCAAATTAATTATGTGGTAATGTTCGTATATGATTTCACAAAAAAACGTGCAGTATGAACTAAAATTCTACATTCGTGTATTTAAAATAAAACTATTGTAATTAAAATCATGACGTAAGATGGCTCGGGGTAAAGTTCAGGCCCTTCTGGTGAAGGATATCGAGGTGAGTTCTGGGGAAACTAGAAACAAAAACAAACATTATTTTAAAGTCACATTTATGATGAACTTTTGAAGTTATTACATATCTATTTGGATGTTTAAATTAAGCGTTGGCAAATTAGCTGGTACGCAATTTAATGGAAAAATAAGCGATGCAAAGTTTCTAACAAAATCATGGAACATATTAATGAACACAAAATAAACCATCCACCATTTTCACACAGCTCACTTAATTTCCTCCATTAAAAATCCAGTGTTTTCACCTTTCATTTAAAAATTATTAATTGAAAAAAATACAATTGTGATTACTTCCATAACAAAAGCGAATCTAAAAAAAATTGATAAAGACAACTATGAAGTGATTTCATTTGACATTTTTCTTTGCTTTCTTCTTTTCTTTTGTCTACTTCACTGCACAAATTATTGCTGAGTTTCAAGTTCACTTCTATTATGCACGTGTAGTTTTATGCGCCGGTGGAAAAAACTCGGTATCCTGGTATCCTAGATACCGGGAAGATTTTTTGCGCCGAAGGCGCAAAAAATTTCCTTTTTCGGAACGCTAACTATAGCGGGAAGAAAAGGTGGTGGAAATACTTACCAGAGCGGGAAATAATCATGACGAGACTAGAAAATTTAAGCTCTTTGGGACTCGAAATGTTTGGAAAGCTTGAACAGCATAAATCCGTTAGTAGGACTGCTGTCCATTTTCTTACCTATTGTGATGACCGGGAAATAATAAGAGCTCCCAATGATCATCTTTGACATGCAAATGTCTACCAAAAATCAAAAATTTTCTTCTCAAACCCCCAAATTCTCTTCCCATAGTCCCAAATTTTCTTCTCAGAATACCAAAAATTCATCCAAGTATCCAAATTTTCTTCCCAGAAGCCAAAATTTTTTTCCGAAATCCATAAATTCTCTCTCCTTAACCCCAAATTTTCTTCTTAGAATGTCAAAATTTCTTCCCATATTTCCAAATTATCTTCCCATATTCTCAAATTTTCTTCTTCAAATCAGACTTTTTCTTGTCATTATTAACACATATTCTTCTACAAAACCAGAAACTTTATTCCCAATATACAAATTTTCATCCAAAAGTCAGAAATCCTGTTCCCAAAATTTGTTCTCGCAGATTTCTGCTGGCAATTAGAAATTTGCCCAAAATATTCAAAGATTTTCCTGTTTGAAATCGCTAATTTGTCAAATCGTTTAAGCTTTTAACGGAAATTTAACTTGCATCAAAATATAAAAGTATTATTTCTAAGCAAAAGACTTGCTTAAGCAAAGAACACTGTTTTCCTCCCATATGGTTCACTAGGCTCACAAAATTTTGTTTAAAACCTTTCCACCACTTTCCTAATATTTTGATCGGAGTTTACGCTTATGTTATTGAACATTGAATCTTAAATTAAGTTAGACTGTTTTTACTATGAAATGTGTGTGCACAATAACTATAAATCATCTTTTATTGAATATTTCCAAAGTAGAATTAAACGGGAAATTTTCAAAGTCTGCGACCGGGAAATTTTTAGGGCAAATTTTAGATACCGGGAAGAAAAAGTTTTTTCCATCAGCGGTTTTATTCGATGAAATCACACAATTATTCACAACTCCATATAATATATTATACATGGACTATTGTTCCACGCACAAAAGACAACTTGAAAAACAAAGACAAGAAAAGGACAGACAAAAGTCAATTAAGATATTGCAAAACGTGTAGAACAGTAAGAAAACAATAGACTCACACCAAACCAACCACTGACGACCAACCACCAGTCAAAAGGAGCAACTAAAAATGAAATCAAACGTGACGGCTCGATCTCTACACCATTTTTTTCACCGAACCGAATCTCCTACAGTAGCCCCTACCATTCATATTATATTATTCAACACGTTTTACATGATATGATGGCATGATAGAAGAAGAGATAATAAAAGAAAATGATAAGAAAAAATCTACCCAAATCTTTTTTACTTTCTTTTCATTTTTTCGTTTCACGCAGTACATGGTAGCTGTCTTGTGTATGTGTGTATGATTGTGTGTACCTGTTTCACCGATTTTTCCCACCCAATTTATTTCCTACGTAATTATCTAAACCCTTCTTCTTTAGTAAACATTCATGGATAAGTACATCTGGTTACACAAAAACCATATTAATTCAGATTCAAATGGTAGTAACACTCCCTTGCCGTCTGAATCTGAATTAATATGCCTTCAGCTTTTGCTAGATCCAAGCCAATATCAGCAATTGGAATAAAGACATTAAAAAGACTAAAAGCATTCTTGAATTGGGAAAAGAGAGAAAAAGAGGAAACAAGGAGCATCAAGCCGAGTCCGCAGCTTCTTTCGTATTGCTTCCCTTCTCCTACTAAATGTAAGAAGAAAGGCAACAACATGTGATGTGATATTATGAATGTATGGATAAACCCGGTTAGAATCCACCACGAAAAGATAACTAATGATAACCAAACTTTTGCCACCAACGCGACCATCAAAAAGTTACTACAAAGCTTTAATACAGTGGGTGGTGGTGGTGGTGGTTACAAGAGGCATATTCTTTACTCAACATGGTAAAAGTAGCATCAATCACGACACCACCGCCTCAAACAAAAATATTCATGGTTCCCTATATGCTACATGAAAGAAAACATTTATTTATGTATGCAATATATAAATATCAGCAAGTTGAACTTTCCTCCGATTTTCAAAATGCTTGTCTCTTACTCTCCCGCTTTCATTATTTTCTCAGGAATTTAGTTTTTGGGACAGTCCTCGTTAGCAGAAGAAGAGGAAAAATGAAGAGTGGGAGAGAAAGAGAAGAAAACAACTTTTGGGCATTTCTCCACAACTGTTACCAATAGTCTATATGCTTCGCCAGCTACAATGTTGTCTCATATTGCCCCTTCTATCTCTCGTTCCTAAAGCACTTTGTTATCTTTTTCCTGGTGGTCCTAAGAGTAATATGATGTAATGCAATGAAGAAATCTAGAAATCGGCCGGTAAGGCGAAAGTTTGGAGTGCGTAATATGCATGCTTACTTCGTCCCATAACTACGACGTACTCCTTTGCATCTAAAAAGTAACTCGCTAAGCATAACAAATACTTTTACACAGAGATATTGCTACACATCCCTTACTATCACCACCACTGCCCTGAGTAGAGTGAGAATGAGTAAACAAGGTAATTCATGACGTCTATAACCAAGAAGGTGGAGAGATGAAACTCAGAATATACCTACAAAAATCACCCTCTTGCCCACCTAACTTGCTTTATCCTCACTTTCATCGTCCTACTATCCCATCTTGAATAAAAACAGTCATCCTTTCTCAAAGTTTAGGTCCACTCACATTACCACAAAAAACTAATGCAGCGTTTACAACCATGCAAAATTATTTGAGAAATTTATTCAAGATACATACATTACGGTCCAACAGATGATGTGCTTATTGCAAGATGATTTAATTTGGATGCAGTCAAAAATCAACTAAAATATGCTGTTTTCAAACGCTTCAAATTGGACACAAAGTAATTTTATTGTAATCTCATATTTAACTCAACCGCTCATATTTAAGTTTCATATAAACTCTTTCGTTTAATGTAGTTTTAATGCTAGATAAACAAAAAGCTTTCCTCGAAATTTCCAAGAAAATAATTAATAACAGTGCAATATATAGCCACCGTAGTGTTCATTTCCTCCTTTTTACAATTTCATATGCAATCAGGTATTACTGTAGAGTATTGCTGCTGACACCATGCTTTACAGCTCAATCAGATCTATCATATTTCAATGCTATTCGAAAATCCAAAAAACTAGCCATTTTTACACACAAAGATGAATCGATATTCTATGACGGTATATAATATGTCGTATGCTCTTCAGAAAAAATTGCCTTTCATCGGCATAGATATTGTAGATTATATTTACTTGGAAAATCACCACTTTAAGAAAATTCGATAAGTTTACGTACAGATTCTTTATGCATATAAAATACATACAAATTTCCACAGCCAGCACCTCTCATGCAAACACATGTATCTCTCCTTACTTTAACATATTCCACTCAGGGTTAAAATTGAGACACATAAATCATCCGCTGTTTTTACTACTCCACCACCACCACCACGACTACTTACTTACAAGTATTAGTGTGCAAAAGCCTACTACATTTCAAGTTTCAAGATCGGAAGAATGGAGAAAAGGGATCAAAATGAAAAATTCATGAAATAGTCAATAGCTCGTTACATGTAAATTCATATTAAATGCTGGAGTTTCCCTTCTAAAACTTTGTCTGAATAGACAAAACATATTCACCCATACCGTCGTCACCCATTCTGTTGTGCTATATATTGTTCTACCCTGAAGATTATTAATAAGACAAAAGCGTACACTCAACATTGTATGAGTGTTGCCGACACGAAAAAAATAGACGATAAAAATGCAGACAAAAGGCGCATTTTAACATAACATGCAGTTACTATGAAACATTGATTATGGACATATTTACATATATGAGCAAAATGAGATTACAAAAAGGTGAACTAGGCTGACAATTTTACACGAGTTTCATGTACAAAAGTTTCGAAACACAAATATATGGATGCTTTGGAGGAAAATTCATAAATATTTACAAGGAAAGCAAGTAAAATATGTCACATATTAGTTGAGAGTAGCTATTCCAAGTTTATTCATAAATAAATATCATGTTCTACACGATGACGACAAAAACGCATCATAATTCTTACTTTTCGGGTCTGGACAGTATAAATTTCATGTTTGATTCGATGAAATTGCTGGTATGGAATTGGAATCATTGAACGTGAAATAATTCGATTGTAATCTGACCGGGTTTGACAGGTACACCCTAAAATTTGTAATTGAATTAGGGAGAGCTCCTCTCTCGCACTCACGACGCTTGAGCTACGGTATATAGTCAAGCAATAATCAGACAATAGTAGTGCAGAAAATGCAACAGTATTCAGCAAAAGGAAAAAAAGAGGAGCATAATACAGAATGCAATATATTTTTGTGGACACCTGCGTTAACTCCCACCGGAAGCTATATAATCTAATGGTCTTACATCACATCAAACAAAATCGCATGATGATTAGGTCCAAGAAAAATATATTGGGTTGTATGGGCAGCACTAAC